>SCDY01000331.1:0-68702 GCA_004143825.1 Drosophila micromelanica
TTGGCAAAGTTACGACTGGGGAAAGTTGAGATCTATCCTTATATGGGGACACTAGGGTACATATTCGAAAATTTTTGACATGAATATGGACCAAAAATTTTACTTTTAAACTTGAATGTAGAATTAATTTAGGCACCCTAACCATGAACAAAAAGACCATCCTCATCAAAATCGGTTGAGTTTTGCCAAAGTTACGACTGGGGAAAGTTGAGACCTAACCTTATATGGGAACACTAGGGTATATATTCGAAAATTTTTGACATGAATTTGGACTAAAAATTTAATTTTTATACTGAAATGTAGAATTCATCTAGATACCGAACCATGAACAAAAAGACCATCGTCATTAAAATTGGTTGAGTTTTGGCAAAGTTACGACTGGGGAAAGTTGAGAACACTAGGGTATATATTCGTGAACAAGTGTATAAAATGCAAATTAACATGCAAATTAATTATGAAAAAAATGATGAAAATTTTCTGGATTATAGAATGAACCCCGATTAATCGAAATTATCGAAACTTAAAAACTTCTATTCGCATTTAAACATATGTAAATATGCACGTTTATGTTCCAGTCTTCAACCATCTTCACGCTCGTACTTAAAATGTTTTTATGGCATTTATACAAACTGTTATACATTGTGTGTCATAGCACTCAGCTTGCTGTCTGTGTGCTTAGCTTTCTTTTTTTAGCGTTCAAGTAAATTTCAAATAATTGAACATTATTATAAATTTAGCTTTGTGCCTCATAAATTAGCGACAATTTGTTTTATGTTCGCTCTTTTGCGTTGCATGATTTTCATCGTAAAAAAAAACAACAGCTGCAGCAACAACAATATAAACACATTTAGCTTCGTTTATATAGCTTAATTTGAATTTGCAGCGCATAATGTACTTTAGCGTGCAATAAAATGAAATTTAATATTGCTGCGTGGCTGCAGAATCGACCATGGCGAGGCCACTTCGCAGTCGTGGTCCTAATTAGTTCCTTTCGCATAATTGTGCTGGCAACAAACAAATTTTAATATAAATTCAACTGCAGCAGCTAAATTAATTTATTGTTTTGCCCAAGCTACTGCAAAAATCAAATGACTTTAAAACCCTTTTTCGTGTCATGCATGTAAAAGTTTTTTATTTGGAATTTCTTTAGCTTTTTGTAATCAATTGCAATCTATTAGTTAGTCAATTAAAGTTTGGCAAACTCTTCAAACCTTTTCAAACTTTTATCACTTGCAGTGCCATAAATCTCCATTTGTAAGCAACGACAAAATATATTTGGCTACATAGCATGCTTTTCCAACTGGCAGTCATCATCATCATCACCATCATCATTATCATCATCAAGTTGCAGTCGGTTGCTGGCTTAATTCCCTGGATATCCAAGTTGAAAGTTGAAGGCAAATTAGCAACAGCGTCAAAATTGCGCCAGCGTGAAAATTAGAATTAAAAGCTGCAAAACTTCGCAAGCAGCTAAACAAGAAGGCGAAGTAGAAGAAGACCAAAGTTTTAGCCTCGCCAACAGAATTAGCCGAAAAATGGAATTACTGTTAGTTATAGTGTGTGTAAAAAGGGCAATGTGCAAATGTGTCCTGCGAGTGCATTGCTCCTTAAACGTGAATGAAAATTTGTAAAAAAAAAAATGGAAAAAAGTAAAACTTTAAATTTGGAGATAACCAAACTAAAAGAAAATGAATATTATTTAAATAGGACTAAAACAATTTTGCATTTTGTAGACACGTGATTTTACTTGGAGTAGTAATAAGTAATCAGGAGGTAATCAGAAAAGTGTCGGTTGGAGACTCTTGCTTAAATATTATGTATCGCGATTAATTCTCCGTAATGTTTTAATATAAGCAATAATTTATATGAACTACAATTACAGTTGCTTTTAAAAATTAGAAGCAGTTTAGCTTAAAAAAATTGCCAGTTAATAATTTTTGGGTTTAAGTTTGAATATTTAACATGCACTTTAACTTTATGTGCTACTCAATCCAACTATTATCAAGAATTGCCATATGAGCCCGCATTTCACACCTGAGGCGCACTTGAAATTGGAACCACAATGCACTTTATAAGCACTCTCAAGGAGTCCTTAAATTAAGCAAGCCCACAACCCTTGCAATTTCTTGCGGTTAACGTGGAACGTACTTTAGATGCCCGAGAGCTGCCACTCGAGCTTCATTTGCGAGTGCAAAATTGTTAAGTAAATCAGAGCCAGGATAAACGTGTCTATATGTGTGTGTGTATGTGTGTGTCGGTTATTTCGGTTATTTTTTTGTGCATGTGCTTCTTGTATTTTATTACAGCGCTTTATGAGCGGAGCCCGAGCAAAAATCTGTTGGCAGCACAGTGCAGAGAAATTAATTAAAAACGCCCACATTTCAGCGATAAATCAGCGGCGGCAGCAACGATGAAGACCGAGGGCAAGATTAAACGACAGCAGCAGGCGATGGCACACACACACGCACACATGTTACACACTCACCAAAACACACACTCGTACACATTTGTTGCACTCGTGCGGTGCCATAAGTCGAACCCCTGTCCTGCCACGCCCCTGTGCCTGTGCCCTGTGTTTGCTTAAGAGCCACTAATAATCCATTGTTGGCTTTTGTCCTTGCCGCTGCTGTTGTTGCAGCTGCTGTCGCCGTCGAACCGCAGCAATCGAACGCAGCACAACCGAAAGAAATTGCATGTTTAACAAGCAGCTTTAACTGCAGCCCAAAAGCAACAGCATCTACAACCATAACAGCCACATTGTGAAGAACTTCTGAAAAACAAAAGTTGATTTCATTTTTTTTTAAATTTTTTTCTTTTTTGTTTTCTTTTTAAATTTTTATTTTTGCAAGTCGCAAGCAGCTTTTATGTGTTCCACACGGTTGCCAAATACCGCAGTCCGCGGCTGTCTCTCTTTCTCTCTCAGAGTCCCTTTTCTGAGAGCTTTTCGAGTGCATAAAATTTCAGATTTATTTATGTTTCAGTTTTGTTGTGGCCTCTTCCCGTTCTGTTCGACGTGCATATAAAATGTGTTTTAAATTAAAAAAAAATTTCTTGAAAAAATGTTAAATTTTTCTTTTTTGATTTTGTTTTAAAAACAAAATTTATGCAGATACTCTTAATGCTGACAGCGACAGAGAGTCGACCGGACATTTTCAGAGAGTTAGCCCACAGTTCTGGGGAGCCCTCATTTTTTGGGCGCCAAGTGGCAATTTAGCCAGTCGGCCAGTTTTTCTTGAATATTACTCTACTCGTACCGAGTGTATCATAAATATTGTGCCGGCTTGTCTCTGAAATTGTCGACATTTTTATGAGCGATGTCCAGAGTGGGGCAAGATGAGCGCTTTAAATGCCAAAAAGCCGCTTAAAAGCTGCTCAGCATCGGAGATACGAATGCAAATGACATTACATTGGGCTGAGGCAGCTGCAGGGCATTTGAATTTAACTGCTTAAAATCGTAAATATTGACAGCAGACAACTAAAAGATTGTTATGGCAAAAAACAAACCAACGACTTATTGCTTTTCAAGCGAAAAGTTGTGTCGTTTAAGTTCTCTCCCATATTTAATTACAATAAATTCTTCGATCTCACAGCTTATGCTATAATTATATATTTTCTTTATGAAATATTTTTCTCGTCGAGTGGTTTACTCCCTTGCAACGGGTATTAAGATTTTGTCAAGATTTTGTTATGCATAGAAGGGAAAATATTTAATTTTATACAGAAAGGAAATAGTCTTGATCAGTATTAAAAGCAGTTTTGATGTATTCGTATCTTAGTTGCAGACGTAAAAATATCTGCCGGATTGGATAACTGTATCATATAGTTGCCATATAAATCATCGATTAAGATATTAAATTATGAGTTTTTATAAACTCCTGTCCTATCCATTAAGTATTTTAATAGCTAGCAAAAACTATTTTACAAAATTTGTTTTTTTATATACCAATTTTTTTTTTAAATATATAATACTGCTTACATATAACATCCCCAATCTCAAACAACCATTCCAAAAAAAAAAAACGACTGTTCAAAAATTAACGTTTTGTTCTATAAAAAAAGCACACATGCTTTAGGGTATTTTAATATCCAGCAATTCAAATATAACTGTTCTCTCGCTTTTCTAATGACTGCTCTATCAGCATGCTTCGAATTACTTTTCTTGTGAAGCACTCAAGTTCCAATGAGTAACTTATATATCAAAAACTTACACACACACACACAGACTCACACACACTCGCACACAAGCACGCACACACCCACTACAGAGCGCTGCTTGACTCTGATTATGTAATGAAAATGAAACGACCTTTTGATATACGATCGATACGCATTTTAAATGTTGTGTTAAATGGCGTATTTAGCTTGTTCCCGGCTAAAATTATGGGACAACTCCATTTGAGGCGGCGCAGGAGGTCGCCGCTGTCGGCAAACCGCGACGATAAATATTCAAGTGTAAATGGATACGAGCGCCAGCGAAGCGGCCAAAGCAGTGAACTAATAAAGGACAGCCATGACAACGACGCCGACGCTTTATTAGTTAGACCTTGTTGTTGTTCTTACTGCTTTTGTTGTCTCCGTTGTTGTTGTTGTTGCTGGTCATGGCATTATGTCCGTAAGCGCGCGCGCTCGCTGCAAATGCGTTGCCATAAATTTCAAGCTTTAGAGCGGCGGCGGCAGCCAACTCCAACAATGTCTATGAAGATGTCGACGGCGCCGCTAATGAAGATCAACGATTGGCGGACCACGACGACTCGTCGTCGTCGAGATTCCAGACAAGAAAACGCGGCAAGAATTGCATGGCGCGTTTCACCTTTCCGGTCCGCTTGTGGGTGGGCCGCATTTCTATGCGTTGCGCGCAAATAATTCATAAATTTCATTCAATTTTTATTAAACGCCAAGATATACGAGCGGCCCGGCGATGTTGGCAGTTGCTGCCTAAACGTAAAAGAACGTTCCGGAAATCCGCTCATTACGCAAGGCTTGTAATTAATCTCGCAAAAGGAAAAGCGAAAAAAATGTGTGTATTTATAGCTTAGGAAAGAAATTTGAAAAAGGAAAAAATCAACTTTTGAACCCGACTTTGTGTTTGGGTTCGCGCACCTGTTACACATTGGCTTTGGGGCTGCGCATCCGTTGCGAAAAGGGTTCCTCGGCCTCGATTTGTGTGTAAATATTTGCAAATGAGTTTGAAATTAAGCCGGTTGTTTTATTTATGGCAGGAGATGCCATCCCACTGGCGCAGCAGCTTTGCCAGCTTACGTCTAAGATGTGGACACAAGGATACGGGTTGGCACATTGGTACAAAACTCCGATAAACATTTGAAAACATTGATTAATTGGTTGAGAACTTGTGAAAATACATCAAGTTGTGATTATCTTTATGGGAAATATTAGTGCAGTGATGCCTGAACTTTAAACTGTTATAACTTTAGGGCAAGTCTTGAGTAGGGCTCTTGTTGCTTTTTATCAATTTACATAAATCCTGATTTTGAAAATTTGTTTCTCTTCTATATATATTACCTACCAATTTCTTTATATTTTAATTTTTTTAATGATACCAGTTAACATTGTTAACCAATGTGCTCTATCCAAGACAGATGATAAGATAGACAGGCCAACTGCACGCCACAGATTGAATGACCAGGCCAAGGCAAAAAATAAATAAAAAATATATATACATAAATTATTATCATTCTTTTTCTTACATATTTTTTTTATGCCAGCGTGTTTCGCATGTCAGCTCATGGAAGGCATGGATGAGGCAGATCCGGGTGCTGTGCTTGGCCGGCAGCGGCAGCTGCGACTTTGCCTTTCGCCTACTCCTTCATTTGCTTCTAAGCTGGGCAGGCGACACTTGACTGACGCCTCGCTGGCGCCATCTAGCGGCTGCCGACTGCGCGTGCATAACTTGCGTTTCATTATAATGAGATTATCCTTTTTGCTTGTAACTGTAACTGTGCGTTGTTGTGTTAGGATTTGTGTGTGTGTGTGCGTTTGTATCTGACACATTTTCGTTCTCAGCCGGGCTCAGAACTGCAACAGCTGTTTGTGTTTTCTTATTTAAATTATTTCTCCCTTTTGACGTGTTGTTGTTATATACTTTTTTTTGTACTTTTCTCGTCTTATGCTGCTTTGCCATTAGCTGCTGGGATTAAGGTTCGCCGTTATTTATCTTGTGTAAATAGCTTTCCAGAAGCAACGCCAACTTAACTTTTTACTTTCCGATAATGCAGCTTGCAAAACATTTCAGATAATGATTTTTAAGTTGGACGAAATATATTTGCAAGTAATGTAGAATGGGCAGCAAAGATTATTCACTTTACTGAATTAACAGTTGTGTTAAAATTTGCATAGGGTTTTAACACGTGCTTGGGATCAATACGAAGAAACCGAAAACTTTTTAGCTTTAGTTTTCCCTTTTTCGATTAACATTTTTTTTCGGAATCCATTTAAGCAACAATTTCAATTGAAACGAATAGCATGTTAAATGTCAAGATTCTGGACCTCCAGCAGCCTTCATAATGTGGAAAAGGTGTTTAACATGCAAACAAATTATGCAAAAATGTTTAAAACATGGAGATAATGTTTATAATGACATATGTTGATTTTTCTTCTCATTTTCTGTTTACACTCTTTACGTTAACGGATTGAAATTGATTGGAACACGGCAAGGCCAAACCCATGTTGGAAAATCAATTAGAGCCAACGCGACAAATGTAAGCGGGCCAACTGTAACAACCAGTTTAACAATGGCAACAGCTAACAACCACAAATCGTGTAATGTGGCTCATTACAACATCATTTTGTACAAATACATGTAAGTATATCTTACCTCAGATCTCTTGTTATAGCCAGTACCAATTGATAATGGCTAAGCAAGGGTATATTAGTTTTGGGCAAATATATGTTGCGGATAGATAAAAGCATCTGCTACTCTTTTGATTAATTGATATATCTGGTCTATCTGTCTGGTTTAACGAATTATAATAAAACGACTTAAAATTTGGAACAAATATTTATAAAAAGGTATTTCTTAATATTTCCCATAATTTTCTTAAGATCGAAATTTTAAAACGTTGTTTCCAAATTTGGTGCTTTTTTTTCTGGTACTGCAATTTTTGATAGCATTATAGTAGCCAGGGTATCACTTAGTCGGTCACATTCGACTAAGCCACTCTTACGTGTTTCTGCGTTCAGTGTGAGCACGCGACAATGACAATAACACAAGTTTGAAGGTGTGAGCGCAATTCAAGGCAATAAATTTCAAGATGCCCGCATGAATCCCAAACAGAAGATTGTTTACTTTTGTACTTTACGGGGAATTTTATTTAGAAATTAAAAAGCCGAACGCAGAAAACACTCAAAACTTTGAGCGCCGATTTGGCTGCGGGTCAAAGTTGAGCACATCGAAGGTGAGAATTTTATAGAAGGACACCAACCAGCCCGGATCGTTCAAGCGCGACATAAGGCGCCCCATCATCATGTTCTGCGTGGTTGGTGACGACGTCGGCAAGGTGTGCGGATCGCTTTGTAGAAAGCTGTCGGCACTTGGAGAATTTTTCAAAATATCCTCCTTTCGCCTCCACTCTGCCGTGTAATCGCGACGGAAGCGGATAAAAATCTCAGCAAAAACAATGCGATGCGGCACAGAGACAACGTCCAGGGGTGTCTTCAGTTCGCTGTCCATGCGTTGCAGTATATCTTTGATCTCCACCTGCTCGGTGAGCGAACCGAAATCCTTCGTATTGCGCAGACCCACAAAGAGCATATCGATGAACGCATATTTCCGGCCGTAGTTCTGACGCGTCGCCACCTTCATGGGAATGGCCCGACGCAGGTGCTCCAGCTCGAAGCGAACCAGCTGCAGCCGCGAATCGTTGCGGGAGAGCAGCATATCCCGGGTGATCTGCTGGAATCCGACGGGTGTTGTGAACTCGCTTATCTTATCCGTGCTCTGCTCCCGTATGATGTCCGTCATCACAATGGCCGCCTGCTTGGAGCCATGAACAAACTCGGGCTCACTGAAGTTATAGTCCCACAGCCATTTGAGCTTCCACATATTAAATTTGGTTATCAAAAATTTCCACGGATTGTGCAGATAAACCAGCTTTGGGATAATCTTGCGGCGTCGATCGTTAATGGCATCTTGGGGCCTCCAGTTTCTGTCGTGCACCCGGCGGATATTCAAAGGCGACTCAGTTTTCTTAAAGCTGGGCAGACTTCGGCACGACAGGCAGGCGATGCAGCTGTTCAGGGTCAATATACGCATTGTTATTGTATTGCTAAATACACAATTAATTAGCATCTCGACTTTGGGTGTCAAAAGTTTTGCATTTTTTCTGCAATTTATATTGACCAAAATATTCTTGTTTTTAAATTTTTTTGATAGAATGTTCAGAAAAACAACGAATTTTGACAAATAATTCGAAAGGGGGCTGACAAAGGAAACAGATAAAGACCAAAAGAGAGGTGAACAAACAAAAAGAGAGAGGCTGAGATCGAGAGAGAGGGAGAAAGAAAAAGCGATCAGTGATTCCCCCCGCTGGCAAGTAAATGCTTTCCCAAACTACGTGAAGATCGTTAAGCATTATTCGGCCGATACATAAATTATATTCCAGTTGGGTCAGTTGGCTGCGTGAGTGTCTGAGTATCTGAACGCTGCGTGGGACAAGTGGGACTTGGCTCTTTTCCGGGCTCTGATCACACGCAAACGACATAAAAATTAACAAAGGCAACTTTTGAAACGATATGAAAGAAATGAAAAGCTTTAAATGCAATTGTTGCGCATTGGAGATGTGTATTTAAATGGCGAGGCAAATTTAATTATGTGTAAGAAATTTAATGGAAAATTAAAGAGAAGCTGCTCGAGACTTTTAAGGTAGCTACACACAAACAAAAAAGTTTGTACAACTAAGAGTGACTTTTTATTAAATATTTTCAGTAGATATTTTTAAGAGATTCGAAATAAAATTTGTAACTTTTGAAAATCTGTCAGGAACCTTGTAAAGTCTCTAATTGCTAAGTTTGATAAGGATATCTGGAAAACTAAAATTGGACTCATTATAATAACTTAATTTTTTAACAATAGCTTGAATATTTTTATATATCTTATCTTAATAAAGTAATACACCTTTTTTAGTACACCCTATTATTTACGAGCTTTCAAATGAATTCTGTTTCTGCTCTACTAACATTTCATTGCTGACCTATGCTTATATTATGGCAATAGACCGATGTGTAGATCTCAAATGTATTTTATTTTTGTGTGCCAACAACAACAATTTGAGCCAACATTAGTTTATCAATTCCCAGCCCCGTTGACTGGTTGACACAAAATGCGTGGTCGTCATCAACGACGTCACATGACGGGGCAAGAAAAAAACCGCCGCCAGAGTGTGTGTGTTTTTTTAGAGCTGCAGCGATAAGCATCTTTTATGAACCGCCGTGTTAGAGCCTAGACAATGGCAACAACTAACAGATACTTACATGCGCACTTGCCAGAGTGCTGCCAGTGGCATCAGATTCAGATTCAGATTCAAATTGAAATTCGAATGAAAATAAGTAATTCATTTCGCTGCGGTTGGCAGGCCAGCATCGGAATACTGGCAGCGGGCATCGTTTATCTTGTTGCTCATTAAATCATTCAACTGTCAATCAATTTCCCCTTGCATTCAATACACATTCGACTCGCATTCGTTGCGCCACTCATGAGCTGCATCTATGATTCAAGTCCGACTCGAGTCGAGTCTAGTTGAGTGAATTGCAGTCGCGTCGGGTCCAGCCTGAAGCCATAGACAGTCGTCAATTGTCTTCGGCATTTGGCCAAAGGAAATATCTTTTCTCTTTCAACTCGTCGTCATCGTCTAGCGGTCGCTGTCCAACATAATTACTCACATCTACTGTTTAAAACTGCACGCATTTCGTTCATCTCTATTGTTTAAACAATGCAGATAGCGGTAAATTCTTTCTGAAAATGCCTTATTAACTCTTTATGGATTGCTTGACAGTTGTTCTATGCGTATCTTACATGGCTTCAGGCATTAATGATTATTAATGAGAAGGAATACCTGACACTATTGAAACTTGATGTAAGTTCTGGTTTCTTTTTACATTCCACTTTTAGTTTTCTATGCAGTGCAAATTCCAAGATATTCAAAACCAATGTGCACACATAAATATTCTATTGTGATTATAGATATACGATATAGAGCAGACAAAGCGAGCGATTTGAAGTATTTATATGAATATGTATGTTGTTTCTTATTCACTTGGTTCTGCATAACTCCACAGTTCGGTTGACTGTCGCACATTTATTATACACTTTTAGAGAGTATTTTGCTATTGTCATGAAATATGTAACAGAAGAATTTGCCTGCAATTCCATAAGGTTTGTATATTCCTGAGAACTATAAATCCAAGTTAGCTTGAAAGCTATTGTCATGAAACTATATAAGATATGGCTTTCAGGGGAATAATAAACAGTTTTTTCTAAGTTATATATCTATATCTGACCAGTATTTTTAATAGCTGTCATAAGAAAATTGCATTTATGTATGAGAATATTATTGGTTTTATCAACATCGGACTACTATAGCACATTAATTCTATAAAAATCGGATTTTTTGTATAGAACACGTCTTTATAACTATCTATATATCTAATGCACACTATCTAATATATCCTCCAGTGGAAACTGTTGAAATGTAGTGCGCTTCTTCTTCACATCTGCAAGGGTATTAAAACATCGCCAAACCTGAACTTAACCATTCTTTCCTGACTGTTTTTTTTTTTTTCTGATCGACAGTTGAGTTTTGAGTTTCAAAAAAAATTGGAAGTTGGCTTGTGTAGCGGCATCCAATGGATTTCCCTCCCAGGTTGTTGGACTGCGCTTAGCATAAGTATAGCGTAGATTTCCATATTGCAAAGCTGTGTTTGTATCCTCGTTGAGCGAGCGCAGTGTTTCGTATCTCGAACCTGGTATCTTGTGACATGGGCATGCCAAAATGCTCTCGTACCTGTCAGGCGATTCAGGTTAAATCAATCAAACGAGAGTTGGAAAAACGAAACCTGTCAACACGGTTCATTGTTTGCATGCGCCGCGTTTAATGAAAGAACGGCCCCAAAACAAAACAATACAAAACAAAGCCAAATAAAGCGAAGCGAACCCAACTATGCTTTTGATGCGGGAGTGAGGGTGTGCCAAAGGGGGGCGGTCCGCAGTATTGTAGATTTATGCGCGTATCTCACAGATACAAGCACACACACACACACATGCATACAGACACACAAACACATTGGCATTCGTGCAGTTATTTGCATTTTTAGTTATTTCCATCTGGTGAACTATTGTCTGGTTCATACGGGTGGTCATTTAGCATATTCCGATATTGAGATTTATTGACAAGATAGAAACGTGTACGACGTGCTGCATTCGTGTTGTTGTTGCTGTTGTTGTTCTTGTCGTTGCTGCTTTGTCGGTAAATGCTGCAACGGCCGGAAACGTTGTGGAAACGCATATTATGTCAAATATTATTCAGAGTTAAATTAATTGAGTTTTGAACCGAACTCGTATCGGATTACAAGTGAGCTAAAAATGGTCAGAATGAAAGAGGCGCCCACTTAAACAAGTTGACCACAGTGCGTGCCACAGTGGAACAATGCCAAGGGGAAATCTATATCTATCTATATACATATTTACATCTAAATTTCTATGGAAACCCTGCAAAGCGCGGAATGTGGTCGTGTCATTGAAATGCGATACCCAAGGCGAGGGACTCGGATAATGGAGAAGAGAGCGGGAATCATGAACTGATCACTGGCAGCCCGCAAATTGAGGAATTGCACACGTTTGCCAACTTCTAGGGCTTCAGTTTGTCAGTGGCTGTCAGTTCGCTGCGGTTGGTGCTCAATTTGTCTGGCAAATTGTGATCGCCACTTGCAAAAAAAAAAAAAAAACAACAAAATTGATGCCCGATGCGGAAGCAGCAGGTTCAGTCGCCATCAAATCCGGTCGATCGAATTGCAAAACTCGGTTCAATGCACAGTTCAATAAAAATAATCTCGAATTCGTGTGGTAATTGAATACTCTCACGCATGCGCTGTGATCCTTACCCAAAGCGATTGTCATTCGCAGCGGGCGTTGAGTCATTTAGAATGCCAGGGCGCGCTTTGGCTGCCAAACTGTCAGTGCGACACCTAGCGGCCAACACCTGCAACTGTCAGTGCGCACAACCACGTGATGTGCCTACTTTATGGCCACTTAAGTCCAGCCACTGACAGCTGACACTCGTCCACTGCACGCGGTCTGCCTGTCTGTCTGTCTGTGTGTGTGTGGTATGTGCAATCGTCTTTTGCTTCCAAGAAAATCGCTTGGGTGTGATATCAGTCTGATATCCCCCGTCCACCACCCCCTCCACCCAGCCTTAGACGTGCATTCCATCCGTCCATTCGAAACTGGGCGAAAAGTCTAATTTATGGTATTAGATTTTCACAGCTTAAACACCTTTATTTTTAGGGGTATTTGAGATTTGGGTATGCAAATAAAATCTTTAAAATCAAGATTAAAATTATTTTACAAATATAGAAAAACTGATATAAAATATTTGAACACTAGCTGAATTGTTTTTCTTTTAAAATTTTTATGTTTTGAAATTAAAATTTAAATTATATAGAGCATTTTTATTTTAAAGAAAAATACCAAACCAAAAATCTAATTGAATTTGATGCAAAAAACCTGAATCATTTTTTAAAGTATGGTAGAGCATAAAGACTTCGTTGCTTTCCAATTTTATCATTTTCTTGACCATTTCCAATGCAGTTTGTGTGCCCGCGTCAGTTGTCAACGAAAAGTGCCACCCAACAAAAATGTGCAGCAGCTGTCAGGTCGCTTGTTTACGCGGTCATAATGCAAATGCGATCGAGTCGGCCCGTCCCACAACATCCATCAGCGGAGCTCTGTTTCGTAGCCAAATGCAGCAGTTGCCCAGTAACCCAGATACAATAACTGAGACATCAAAGCAGAGCTAAAGCAAAGTTCAGACGAGAGCGGGATTCGGGTTGGTTTTCAACAGTTAGCTTAGTTAGTTGTGCTGGCATATATACAGATATACAAACATATATGTTTATAGTGCTTACCACTCGCTATCAACTTGTTTTTGTTGTTTTTTTTTCTTACAAAGAGCGAAAAAAAACGCTCAACCAGCGGTATTAGTGGATCTGGGGCTGAGGATGCAAACAAACGCGACAAACAGCCAGAGCTGACAGTAGCCAAAAAATATGTCATAAAAAGATATGGTCTGCGTCAATATTGACACAAGCGCTGATTGAGGCGGGGGCCGGCGGGGCAAGGTGAACTGCGGTAACGTCACGTAACGTTACGTCTGAAAGAGGGGGTGAAAGCTGCTCACCTGTGTGGCATTGTGGTGGCAGTGTTGGAGTCGTCACAGTCATCATCTCTGTAATTTTCATTGTTTTGCGGTAAGTGCCGCAGGCCAGGCAACGTGCCACACTTTGTTTGTCAGCCAAGCAGCGACAATTGCCCTGTGGTATGCACACAAAAAAAAAATGCTTAAAGAATCTAAGGCTGGAATAAAGACAAAATTAAAATATCCTCTAAATTTTATCAAGTCGTCTGGTCTTCGGCCTGAAAAAAAAAAACAATAATCAATGAAACGACAGTATCATTTTTTTTTTAGATTTGAATTATTAAATGTAATTTATAAATAATTTGTTGGTTAATATGTTTTTTTCTCATTATGAGATATGGCATACTTTAGTGCTATTTGGTGCCAATTCCCTTCTATGTATAATAAAATTATTTCAGAATCTAGTTTTTACTAACGATCTGCCACCCTTGGCTAAATTATTCTATTCTATTTTAGTTCCTCGAAAAGCTAGCTAATGTTTACATGCATAACTCTTATGGAGGACCCCTTTTTATAGCTCCTTTGACATTTGCACTGTATGCTAACGTATTCTATGCTTGCCCCCCCCCCCCCCACTCCCTTCTCTACATCATTTCGAACTGGCTTAGGTTAACCAAGTTAAATTGTCCTATTTATATACCACGAAAATAACCCAAATTCTTTTATCGCTGGATAAATATTTATGTTCCCAACGGTACCGCAACTAACCCCAAAAATTCGATACGCTCATAAACAATGAGGGGCGACTACAAAGGCAAAGGCAATGGCAAAGAGCCCCCCTTTTTAAAAACATTTGCCACTGTCCACTGTGCATTACAGAATTGTCTCGTGTCGTCGCATGTGGGGAAGAAAATTGTGAAAGGGATTGAAATTGGGGTTGCTTACAAAAGGAGGAAAAAAAAAACTAAATAGAAATTTCGGTGAGCTGTAGGGCGCTGAGCAGATGTGGCCTAAAACTAAATTGTTATATGCTAACTTGGTCGTCAGTCGTTGTATGTGCGTCCCTCAGTCCAGTTGCTGAATTATTCAGATTATAATGTTGCCAAAAATACTCGTAAAATGACTGCACACACTTGTATCCAAAACTTTTGTTAAGGTGGGCTAACATATGGAAGGCAGGAGGGATTGCAGGTAGGTAGTTGGGTACTTGTATATTTGTGACAATCTGTTGTAATTGCGCTAATTGCAATTTATTATTCAAAGTCTCACTTGTTTTATGCTCATCATCATCATCAGCAACACAATCGTCCTAATGATCATAACGACAATGATGATGATGATGAGAGGAGAGTGTGTGAGTTAGTGAGTGACAACGTTGCCACCGAGAGCTGACAAAATGTTGGGCAAAATATCCGCAGGATATATGCTTGTTGATTTCGCTTGAGACTTTGATATTTTATCTGCACAGGCAGCACAGGGGCAAGCCATGGGATGGCGGGGGGTGTGGTGAGGGGTGTGAAACATGACTAAATACACAAACATATGGATACCCAGAAATGATATAACATTTATAGATACAGATACAGATACAGATACGTATTATTAATAATGAAACCACGCATTTATTATGTGTGCTTGTTCGCGTTGCTTGTTTATTTATTTTGTATTGTATTTGCACTCGCATATCTTATATTTATACACTTGGAAAAATTACAGAATTATTAAAATAAATTAACAAAATAACATACATATTATTTTTGTTATTTAATTTTAAAAGATACAATATTGTTCGATGTATTTAAATTAAGTATTAAACTAAATTTATTTGAAGTTTGATTTTTTGTAAAATAAAAATCGCAAAAATAGATTTTACTATAAATTACTATATTTAAAGATAGTTTAAAAAAATATCAAATATAAGTTTTGGAATAGAAATTTCAACTAAAATTCGCTAACGTTTGGATTTGAATTCCAATTTATATGTTGTTTTTCTCAGTGTACATACATACATGTTCAAATGCCTGTTTTTGCGAATAAATTCATAAAAATACGTAGCTAGAATTCATAGTGTCAGCCAATATGCGATAAATATAAATGTGTGTGTAATATATATAAAATTTCACATGCCACATGAAATTCTCGCGGTGCTGCGTCTCGAATATCTGCCGTTATGCAATCACTTAAATGAACTTCGGCATTCCATATTAAATGTGAAAATTATAACGCACAATTTTAATTTGATTAAGTGGCGTGCATTCCTTTTTGTCCCGTTCACAGCCACCCAATTTGGTATTCAGAATTCACAATATGTAATTCAATTTACATAAGAGCTGGTAACGTTTATGGCTTGTGTCGTTATGATTGGCATTTAACGCTGTACATTATGATATTTAATTTCGAAATAAGCACCCTACTGTGCCAGTTGTTCGCTGGGAGTTTAACATTATCCAAGTCTGCCAATCGATTGGCGCGATAATAGAAATTGGCTAACCGGAATTCATGCAGCTTATCAGCGGAATTGCAAATGACTACGTTTACTTAATATTTAATAAATTAGACTTTCGTATGAAATATGTGTCTTTCCAATCGTTTACTTTCCCAATTAACCGATTAAACTTTTGTCAACAGGTGTAACAAGTTTCTTTGTCAACTCTTTAAACACTCGACCCAATTAGCGTTTGCATGGAAAATGTAACCCCCACAAACAGTTGCATAAATTTGGAACTTTTTTTGTTGGTTGCAATCTCTCCAAAAAGTGCAGAAGAAAGCAACACAAACAGGCAGTGAGACAAATGTATGTAAAGTAGAGATGGAGTGCGAGAGGAAGGAAAGATGCAAGAACGTGGGCTAAATAGTTGTTACACTAACTTAACCTCATTTAAATATTTTGCTGTGGCTGTTGCTGCTGTTTTTGTTGTTGGCATTGTTCTTACTACTGCTTGGCATCATCTTGTTATTTTTGGGTCCCCCCGCAGCCCCCCGCTACTGCAGGTGCAGCGGCACACATTTTGCCTTTTCTTAATGCCTGCGCACTCGTATAAAGTAGCACAAGGGGCGACGTACGCAGTAGGGGTGTGGCGGGGCGGGCGGTGTTGCATTTAGTATTCAAGTACAACGAAAATTATTGTAAATTAGTAAAAATGTAAACACACACAATACACGTTAAAGAGCAGCAGCAGCGGCCACAAAAAGGTGTGCGAAGCAAAGATGCACAGTGGACGCTTCAGAAGGTTAAGGTGCTGCCCGACTTGTGTGGCGGGGAGGGGGGCAAGGGGACGAATGGAGGTCGAACCAGCGGCTCGTTGAGTGGCCATTGAAGTGGCTGGCGAAGCACTGCGTCTCCACGGCTACCAACCTACGCAATTGAACGACGACGCCGGCGATGATGCTGGCGATAGCTGTACGAGAACCTACCGCCAAGTGAAAGGCCTCACTCTACATAAATACCCCCTCCCGCCAACTGTAGTACAGCTGTGGCACAGCACTCTCACTCGCTCTCTTGCTGCGCAGTTAACCTTTTCTGTTTGCATTAAAGTCGCAACAGAAGCAGCGGCTCCCCGCACAGCAGCACTTGAGCGGCTGCTTCCTAAAAGGTGAATTTGTTTCCGACAGCCTTTGGTTTCTTGAATACGCTCGCAAAGAAAACTTTCTGTAACTCAATATAACTTTTTGTTCATTAGTATTATTTTTACTACATATTTTTATTTTGATTGTAATTATTATTATCATTAAAAATTTCAATATTATCTAAATTTTAAATTGTATAATACTTTATATTCATATTATTTATAGATAGATTATTTTATTTATTCATATTATAACTATTAGGATTAATTGAAAATTAATAAATATTGTTAAATTGAAAATTAATGGCATTCGTTAGATTTTCTCTATTCTGCTCTATTTTTACATCTACCACTCTTGCAAAATTTCTAGGGTATTTCGCCTGCGGTTAGCCCACAGATGATGCTGTTGCGCTCTTTCTTGTTAGCTGGCGCATGTTTGCATTTACCTTGGTGCTTGCTCCACAAGTGGGTTGTCAAGCGCTCTGCCGCATTTCAAGCAGCCAGTGGATGTCAAGAGAAGTTGTAAAATGCGTTTCATGCCAGCAAAGAAGCAACAACAACTGCGACAACAATATTGTAGATGCAAGTTTTAATGTAAGAATTGCTGCGCACAAGGAAAACTATTTTGTTTACCTTTATTTGATTATTTATGTAAATTTACAAACGTGAGCTCAGAGAAAAAATGTTATAATAAAAATAAAAATGCAGCAGCTTTGAGTTATTTCGTCATCTGAATAAAATAAATAAAGCTGTTGTGCCAAATGAAAACAACTTAAATACACACAAATACACAGGAGATGATATCTCATAGACTGCAGAACTCTATATAGGGTTCTTTTCGGCATTTAATTATATCGAAATCGATTCATCTTGAAATCAAAGCTTCCGTTGTTATGCTCTTGGCTAATCCTTGAAATTTTATGTAAAATTTATGCTTAGCTCTCCCTCCATAATGTCGCATCATATGATCTGCACCCATTGTAGAAGCATATCAAACATTTATTTGACCATTTCATGCAGCTTACTGCAACTACCTTGAATGCCAGCTCTGGCCAGTAAATGATGGCCCATTCAGTAAGCCAACTGTAGTGTTATTTTATTTGCCTTTATGTATTCAAGTTTATGTTATCTTCGGAGTTCCCAGTAATCCAACTGGCACACAATTGGAATTCTGGAAATCGGAGTTAAGTCGCTTTATGCTCTACGCTTTTCACGGCTAATGCTGCTGATTAAACGGGCCCAAGAAGAGACCAGCCTGAAAACGAAAGTGTCTGTCGTATCTGCGTGGACCGTGCTTTATTTTTATCTACCCGATAAGCCGCATCAACAACAACACCAACAACAACAGCAGCAGGTTTTGATGTATCTCTGCGATGAAGCTGTGCAAATTGCGTGGTCGATTTATGACCGTATTTATGGCTGATCTCTACATAAGACTGAACCTTACACTGATCCAAAAAAAAGAAATATATACATATGTATATATTAATATATATGCACAACAATGCGTGGCGACAGGCAATAAACACCCACCCAAAAGGGCAGATTAAGGTGTCAAAATGTATTTGACTTAGGTAATTTGATCAGATAAAACTTAAGATGAGTTTGTGTTAAACTTTGTTTAATGCCTTGTTAGGCAATTGTGTGTGTGTTTGTGTGTGTGTTTATTAAAGGTGTTAAAAATGGCAATGATTGATGATAATATTAATGCTGTTGCAGTTCGTTAGACTTCTATTCAGTTTTTGAATTTTAAACTTGAACAATCTACATATATATTTTTATTTTAGAGCAGGCATGTAACAAATTTGAAAATGATATATGTGTGCGTAAGTCCAATTGCCATAAAAAACTGTAGAGTTTATGCGATTTTAATTTTGTGCACATTTTCGAATTTGATCATAAAATGTGTGTGCGCCCACCTTTAGACAGGTCGGTCATAAAATGTTAAGAAGCTATATAAATATTTCAAATAGCCATAAATATCGTTTGCTTATACGTAACGTATCCAAGGACCGGACCCAATCTTTTAATTAAGGCAATAAAACGGAAATCGACCACGTAACCTAAAGAAAACATAAAGTTTACATTAAATCCACTTAATGCACGAACAAAGTGCCATGAATGTCTTCTTTATCGCCACGTGTTCAGGCCTGCGACCCGAGAGAGAAGAGAGAAGAGACTCGAGTAGATGCAAGTCCTTGTTGATAACCTGTCCGCTGTCAGGAACCACTCATCAGAATGGGACACACACACACAACAGACAGCTACTAATTCAAAAGCGTTGCCACTCAACTGAACATCAGTTGCTCAGCTTGCACCTGGTACCTCCGCCCCCTCCCATTGGATTTTTATTAGCCGCTAGTGGCAACGTGGACACCACAGCGCGTCAGAAAGTGGCGCCTTTGGCGTTTGCTTTTTTGCTTGCCTGGCCAAACTCATCAGCTCTGGCCCACATAAAAACACTCTAAGCCACGGCCTTGTTCCACGTTTGCGGCAAGTACGTATAAATTAAATATCTTGTACATTAACGCTCGAGTGTTTATTTTTGCTCAGGGCCAAAAGCTCAAAACGTTCAGCGACCAGAAAAACTCATCAAATTAGCAATGTCCATTTTAATGGGCACGGCAAGGAATGCTCGGGGAAAAAATGTAGAAAGCAGATCATGAATCATTAAGGATTTGTCAATTCTGCGACTGGAGAGGCATCATTTAAGGGTGGACTTTAGCTAAAACCAATTGGTGGTTTTATTTATTTCACATATGTGTCAATGGCCACAAGGCCACAGCCCTACAAGAAAGAGTTCCTTCGCATTTACAGGGAAGATGTGCTAACAATCAGATATTATATGATTAATGAAATTTTTGTATTTTTGATCATACGAAAACGAGAAAATGTTTATGTTCATTAGAAGGCTTTTAAATAATTTGTGGCTTATCTTTCCAATTAGTGCAGAGCATTCACCATTCGGCGCATTAGCTGCACATTTCACGTAGAGCTGCACAGCAGGCATCGGCCTCGGCCTCAGCTTCAGGCTCAGCCTCCGTTTCTGGTAGAGACCGTTGTCTACCTGGTGGGCAGCGCTTCATCGTGACCCAATGACACTTTGACTAATTGAAAACTGTCAAATTGCAAGCCGAATGCTGCCGGGTTCATGCCTAGACATTACCCCGCGTTTGCCCCCCTTTGATTGGCTGTGTGGTTTTCTTAATTGAATTAACTCATTAGCAGTAAATATATCTGTATATCCATCTAACTGCGAGTACCTTTGCATCTGTATCTACAAACACAAACACACACAACACACACACACACACACACTGTATCTGCTGCAGCTGCCTGTCAAACTCGAAGTATTTCGAGAATTTTTCATGTGTGTGCAAATATTTTGGTCAAATGTCATTTGCTTAACATTGACACAAACACTAAATTTGCTCGTCTGGGATTTATTAATGACATTTCAAATCGAGGCTAACATTGTTTGACTCTAATCTCAGCTCTCGCTTCAGAGTGCTTTCTAATTTTAAGTGGCAAGAATTTGTGCATTTCATGTCGTCTGACAGTTGAACATTTTAGCATAGATTGAATATCTTTGGTTGTGTTTGCAAATTGCCAGTGCGATAATTAATTTAGAGTGCCCAAAAGTATAATCTTACACGAATGCTGCTGTCAAAGCAATATTTAGTTTGGCTTTCTAAATACAGATTTACTTGGCATGAACCAACAGTCGAATCGGGCTATATCTTCAATGTAAACTTCGTATACAACATTCTATTGAATTTCAATGGCTGTCATCAAATCTGTGCACATTATTCACATAAATGAGCTTTTCTTTTTATTGCCAGTTGGCATCCACTTCAGCCCCGAATAATACTTACATATACGAATGTCTGTCTCTCTGTCTGTCTGTCTGTCTGTAACATCGATTCATTCGCAATCCCTTTAGCTTCAGTTCAGTTTAGTTAACTGCGTGTATTATGGCTGGCTTGGAGAGGGAGCGATAACTGATGATGATGATTCCATTTGTGGTTTGAATAATTTTCATAATTTAAATAACAGCCAACAGCGGCTTCAATACTTTGCCGCAGCCTGATCGTCTGTCAGCTTGGACAGACAGACACCCTCATGCACCTACCGAAAAGGCTTCACGCAAGCGAGAGTGTAAATCACAGTCAGAAGGAGTGACAAAGAGAGCTTCAGACAGTATATGGGAAATGATAAATGGTGCAGCGACTTGTTACGCATAAATTTTGGTAGGGTCCTGGCAAGTGCCAAGTGGGCTTTTGGGGCTCCCGGGTAACTAAGTAAATCCTTGACGTCATGTGCGGTGGCGTCTCAATGTTAACGCTGTTGTTGTGTCCTTTGCGCGCCGCCAGCGAAAACAATATTTCATTACATTTACATATTTTCACTCAATTTTCATATTTTCGCATATTCCCGCCGCTGCAGCGATATATATATGTATATATGTACGTATGAACGTATGCACGTATATATTTTTTGTCGGTGTATTTTGTGGTGTTGTTGTTACCCCGTCTCAATTCGCGCCTTTTGTTTTTCATTTTATGGTAATTCGCTCAGTCCCTCGGTTCGTCGCTTTCCCCATCGCACCCTTACACCCTTGCACCCTTACACCCTCACATCTACTTTCTGCCATTGCACTGTGGCGCCCTCAAGTGTTGAGCCGCTCAGTTCATTCTTTCGTTCGCATTTCGTATGTCAGCATTTTAAATAGGCTTTTCATGTTCGAATTTTATTGTATTTTTTTATGCCTTGCCTTTGGCCAAGTTTTTTCCTTTATATATTCGCATTTGTTGTTGTTGTTGCTGTTGCTGTTGAGGACCTTCCCGTTGTCGCCGCACCGTTGGATACATTAAATTCCGCAAGTCGTATGCAAAGTCAAGCGACCCAACGCTTCCACTTACCCTGGCTTTATTAAATACAAATATTTTCCTTTCTGCGGGGTTAACGGGCGGACACTTGGAAATTGGTTGGCCTACTTTGCTGCTGGCTTGGGGCTTAAGTCAAGGCCACTCAAGATGGGCTTAACATTTGCCAGGAATCGTGCAGGAGGACACCCCACAGGCATAACAACAAGTTGGCGAAGAAGAAAGTTGGCTTAACATGCATGTTAAATTATTAACTAGATGATAACATGACAGAAACTAGCTGTGGATTTCGCATTTAATTTAATGAGTAATGCTTTTTCCTTATTTTTTTGTAAGGGCATTACCCTCTCGTATTCACGGGCTTTATTTAAAACAAATAAAATGCTCAAAGGCTTAAAAATGACATCGGGATGGCATCAGGGCAAACACAGTCGCGTACAGCAACAAAAATAATAAGCGCAACAACAACAATAGCAAAAAAAACCATTGCAAACAATCTGACAAAAAGGAAGCAGCAAAGCGGAAAGTGCGAGAGAGCACAACAAAAAGTGGCATAAAAAAAGAAAAAGTGAGTAAAAAAAGCCACTGAACAAATATTTTGCTCGTCATAAAAACATTGTGCAATAATTTTTGCATTTCAGAACGAGAACCAGGATCAGCATGAAAATAAAAATAATAAAAATCGGGAGCAGTCAGCTTTTGATGTACACAATATCGCAGCGTAAGAACAAGTAAATATGACTACATGAACTGCAGTGCAAGCTGAAATCTTCTGTATACGGAATGTATATGGAAATTGTTTATTGTTCGTGCTGCTGTCATATAATAAGCTTGCTGCCCGGCAACGCAATCCTTTATAAGTTATGTCATTTGACGTTATCCAGGCAATCAGCCCCCTTTAAAGAAGTTACCTTGGTTCCGATTCTTTAACTGCTGGTCAACGAGCCTAGTGTTGATTTATTTTTTATTTTTCTTGTTTTTGGTTTTGGTTTTTCGAGTGCTGCAAACTTAAAACGGTTTTCAGCTGCCATGAACCCAGTTTGAGTTTGTCCAGAAGGCGAGGCAACAATTTTAATTTACTTCAGATTTGAGTTTTTGTCTTTGCACCGTTAAGCATTTCACTTGTATTACAATATTTGCCTGTTGAGTTTCTTCCCCCAAACCAAACCGGCACTGGGCATACTTCAGAAAGTCATTTTTTTATTTACTTGTACAGGGTATAACGATTTTGTCAACCAGATCGAATACTCTACCAAAAAGCTGACATGATTTAACTTCCAGAGGCTTAGGAAAATTCAGTCGAAAAATTCGTGTTTTCAAAAAAAAAATGTATATATTTGATTAATGCCAAAAAATAAAAATGGCTTTCAGAATTATGAAGCTGCAAGGGTATTAAATTTCGGCGCTACTTACAGATAATTTTACATTCATGTTGGCCATGGTTAAGTACTTTGCCCCACTTCAGGTCTCTCTATGGTGCTTGTAGTGTCGCTCTCTAATTTCTATGGTAAGAGTTGGCCATTTTCAAGCTGCATGAAAATTTTATAAAAAATATTATTTTAATAAATGCGAATAACGGCTCATTGATGTGCATTTAAGGTTTCAACGAAAAACCACTCGGGCTTCAATTGCGAATTGGCCCACTCGTATTTTGTTCATCTGTCTGTCTGTCTGTTGGTCTTTCATTGATAAGCCGTGACAGACGTATTCAAAAGTCGGTCCCTAATCGAAACGGAAAGCTCGTTAAAATGGCCATTGAGGGAACCGATTTTCGGAATTCGAGTGAATGCGTCACCCGATGCGCCTAATGAGTCCGAATCCCTGCGAATAATAACAGAGGCAAAGGTGTGTCCGCTGTCCGCTGTGCGGCGACAGACGCCACCGATACGATCACAAATGACACTGGGACTGGGTAAAAATGTTTCTTACCTAATTGAGGAGACCTCACCGGGTGCCGAGTGCCGAGTTGCGGGCTCCGAGTTGGCCAGCGGTGCCTGTGTCTGTGCCACATGTCAGGTCTAAACAAAAGATTAGCAGCACTTTTTGCGAGCGCTGAAAACGACACGAACTGCAGTGTGGAAACACAGTGTGGCAAAATAGGATGAGGATCTATAGAGTAGACCAGGCCAGAGCGGACCGGACCGGACTGGACTGCGGCCAGCACATGTGCACACGTGTTTAATGGCAGCAAACAGCGCAAACGTTGCATGCTACATTCAGGGCAAAAACAATTGTCAACAGACGTGGAAACGTGACCAACGAATTTTACGCACAATTTCACTTTATGCGGCGACGGCGACGCCGAAACAAAGCGCACAGCGACCAGAAGAGCCATTGAATAAGCCCTATGTGCGTGTGTGTGTGTGTCTGCACATTCGTGCCACATTTATTGTTTAGTGCTACCTCCTGCTGGCTGGCAGCGCCTACTAGCTAACCCACTCCATATGCTGACCAGTCCGCAGTCGAGTTGAGTTGCGTCGCGTTGAGTGGGCAAAAATCCAATTAGGCATCGCATATGCGGCGTTTGGCGCTTCAAAATCATCGCTTTTTCTATTGTTTATTCTTAGCCTTTCACTTGGGCCACAATGTGCAATTTTGCAATTGTTACCGGGCCACCACCAAAAGGAAGTGCGTACTCATATTATGCGCGATTTCGCAAACTCGATAAACGTTTATGAATCATGCACACTCTAAGTTGATTTATTCGACAGTTGTATTCTAATCATAAAAAATGATTGTCCCGGCGCTGGGACAATGACGACTTCGACGGCTCCAAAGCAATCAAATGGATACTTTGTTGTCAAACAAACAGCGAGGATTTCCGCAGTGTCTCTCTGCGCCTTCCCAGCTTTTCGACACATAACTGTAATGGTTATGGCCCATTCGGGAGCCAGGTATAAATCACAGGCATAGGCGTCGCGGATGACGGGCTGGCTGGGAGGCTCCATTAGCCATTAAATATGTTAATCATAAGCCTGGCTTAAGCTTGTTGAACATTTTTAAAAACGTATGACAAAACCGTTCACCCATATATAATTAATTTTTTACTTAATTGACATCAAACAACAATATACTTATATATATATAGAATTGTGAAAAAATAATCAAATTGTGAACAAATAATTTTGTATTCACTCCATTTACTCTGATAAAAGTTTCAGTAACAGGAGATCAGAAAACCAGAAAATTAAAAAACTTTTTTCAGTAATTCGCGCAACAAACCATGTTTTAAGCTCCTTTAACATATATTTTATATAAAAACATTTGTCATTTAAAGCCTTTGCTCTTGATTTTGAAATTGTGTTAAAAAGGTATTTCATAAAAATAAATTTAGGCCGAAATTAGTTTATTAGTTAACAAAACATTTTATTTGTTTATATTCCGAGTATTTTCAACAGTGTTCGCACATCATAAACTTTATAGCTAAATCAGAAGTTTAGCCAGAAACATAAAACATACAGGTGGACTCCCAGTAAATGTAATATGAATTCAGTTTTTTTATATAATGTGGCTAAGTGTAGCTCTGTCGATTAAAGCTACTTATGCTTAAAGTTTGTATCTTATGAATGCATTATTATTGCAAATGTTCAAGTCTGGCCATACACATGTTTGTCTTTAACAATTCCCATTGGCCAATAGAAAAGTTTCATTTGATGTTGACGCATCACATTTCAGATGAGTTCTTGTTGTTGTTGTTGTTTAGTTGTGTTTTTGTTGTTAATGATCATGTTGACACAAGTTGGTAACAGAATAATTTATGCGACTTGTGACGCTTTAAAAGTTGGCGCAAAGCTTGCAAAAAGCGAATCTATTGCATATTTAATGAAATGTCTGTGGCTGGCTCCTATTTAGTCCCCCTCCACTCTTCTCCTTGTGCTTTGCTCCAGTTCCTGCACTGGCTGAGCCTGGCCGGATGCGCGTGCTGGATAAAATTAAGAGGAGCTTGTGTCGCCTCCCGGAACGGTCGTAGAGCCCACCAGCCCCGAGAAGCTGCATAAATGGACGGCGACGCAGTTTTTTGTCATTTGTCAACGTCGCCAGTTCCAAGATTTTTGCCAGCTTCGGCGAGCGAGTAAAAAATGATAAACGCATTCGCTTATGATGTGTAGAGTTTCATAAATCATGTTGAAGCTTCAAGCTTGCTTTCTGTTATACCCTGTAGCCAGTGGCGAACCTGTAAGCAGGGGTACAATGTGTTTATTTATATATACGCAACAGACAAAAGGCAGACAAGGACAAGCTGTTCGAAGGGTTCCAAATTGGTGGTATAAGTGTGTCCAGCCAAGACTAGCTGAGTTGATTTAGCCATGATTTTGGTAAGAGCATGAACTTGATAGCTATAATTTTTACAAGTTCGTCACATCTTTCCATTGATATACCGATAAATATCGATTTTACGAGCATTTTATTCATATAATAATAACTTAATATATTAAGTAAATTTATTCATTGTCCCTTTTTTAAACCCATTCACCACTTAAAGCTAAAGACTGTTAGCTTGACACAGTTACTCGTGTACACCCGCATTGGATTTTTCATGCCTTTTCGAATCTTTATCGATTCGACAGTTTTTCATTTTGATATATACAATTTTGCAGACAGGTTACTGATCACCTCCTCTAAAGATCAGGAACAAATTTATTTGACTCATCCCCATGGATAACACATCTCGACAATTATAAAAATTTGATAATAATTAAATTTTTACATCCAGGATATCACCCTGGCGTGTACTCCCTCTTGCTGTGTGTTGTTGTTGCTGATGTTGTGTTGTTGCATAGCCAGAGTTTATGGGTTAGATCACGAGGTCGCTGGCTGGTCTCGGGGTCTGCGTCTGCGTCTGAGCCACTAAGGTCGCCACGCGACAGCGTTTAGACAAACAAGTGTCACTAAAGATGATGAAGAGCTGCCAGCAAAGTGCGAGACCAAAAGATAGAGAGAAACATTGAGATAGAGAGAGAGTGAGAGGACGAAAGAGAAACTGAAGAGGCGAGAGTTGTCGTTGCGATTTGTGCAGCTATTTGCAAGCACTGAAGTGACAGCGGCTCTTTGGACAGAAAGTCAAGTCTGACACACAGCAGATGTGCACAAATGGAGCTGAGCATGCAATCAGGGAAGGAGGATCTAAAAAGAGCCTCTTTACTCAGAGAGAGAGCAAAGATTACAGCTTCAACATAATCACCGAATGCTCCTTTGGTCGCTGCACAGTAATTGCCCCTCAATAAGCGCTCGTATTATTAATCAGCTTTCACTTACAATTCAATTCCCAGACGCAGCACAAAAGCTATAAGCCCGGTGGGGCTACTATTCATTTTTTTAATGCCTGAACAAACTTGGAATCGATATCGTAAACTTGAAAGGGCGTCTAATAATGTGCTCAGCATGTCAACTGTTGTGTCGCCCCAACAGGGGGGAGGAGGTGGGGTGGGCCGACAAAGCTCAGCTCAGCTCTGAGTCAACAATGAACAACCGTCTGTCTGTCTGTCACCCGCTCCCCGAGTGGTCACTTATGAAATTGAATGTAAACAAAGTGAGCGTTCAGCTTCAAAAGTCCCCCAGCGACACCCACTATTCATGGCACCCCCCTCCCCCACTCTACCATTCCCTTGGGCGCCAACATAACTTTATTGGAGTGACATATCGGCGCCGAGCAGGCAATTAACATGCAATTGTCATAAATTTACACACTGCACAGATTATTAAACATTCATAAAATAAATTACCAGCCAATGCGCATAAATCCTGAATTGATTTTGAACGCATTCCGCGGAGGACCATCAAATGGGAATCAGAACAAAGCGAGGGCAACTCAGGGATCAGAGCCAGAGCATCTTGTTATTGAATTATAACCATTTCTGCTATATTGGCTAAAGGAAAAACATAAATTTTGCCGTTAAACTTTGGTTAGGGTAAGGTTAGTTGGGGGGTTGTGCAACAATGCATAGAAATCAATTCAAGGGTTAAAATTGTGCAGAGGGGAAGACCAGCAAATAAATTGAGTAAATGCAGCTTGTGAAGGGAAACCCCACTAACTAACACAAAGGGCAGCTGTTGCAGGGACTCAGTAGTGGGAGTGGCCGGTGGGAGGGGTGAAGTGTGTGCGCACTCAAACAACTGGACTGGGGGTGTATTAGTTTTGTGTGTTTAGAGAACTTGTAGGTTTTCCTTTATGCGCATATAAAGAACACAAGAAAATCTCTCAGAGAATGTGAAGAACTTCCAAAGATGCAGCAGCGCAAAGGGCCGACCTAAGTCTTGTTTTGTTAGTCGACATAACCTCACTTGTGTTAAAGCTGCATGCAAGCTTTGTAAATGCAATTACCAGCTTACAAGTTGAAGATGCTGCCTTCAAGTTGTCTGTGCATATTATTGGATTACTGAGTTCTCTAAAAGCATTTTGTCGCATTTCGCTGTCAGGTCTCTCTTTCTCTGTTTCTCTTTAAGCAGATAATTTCGCCGCCCTCAGAATATCATTAGAAATTCTCTCTAGAAGCGCTTTAGTTTTAATTTTGTCGCAGCAGAAAATGAAAACTAAACTAAAATGAAATGATAAAATCTGCAACAACAGCAGCACAAATACTGATGATGACGTTGACATACCAAAAAAAAAATTTAAAAACAAAAAAAAAAAAACAAAAAATCCAAACAAAAAAGGAAAATATTTTATGACATTGCTGACAGTTTATGATGCAAATTCCTCGAAAAAATGAAATGAAGGATGCAGGCAGCTTTTCGGGTGCAGCGACGACAAATTGTCGAGAAATTGCATAAAAATACAGCATCAAAATAAATTGTTATGCTGAAATCTGTAATCTGAAGTAGTTGCGGATGCACTCGAAAGATATTTACGAGTGCGCAGCCAAAAGCAAAGTTGCCAACTGGGGGCAAAGGGCAGTTGAAAACGAGTAAAATACAAAAGGAGCAACAAAGGAAAAAGCGGCAAACTCGATGCGAATTGTTTTTCTGTTGATTCATCAGAAAATAAATTGAAATATATTTTTGTTGACATTTTACAGCAGCAACAATGAGTGAGTGTCCTGTGTCATGTTCCAGTCAAGCTGTCGTTCGATGTGTTTGCTCTGTTGATTTATTTAATTTGCCAAAACTAACAGCATAAAATATTTGATAATAAAATCACGTTCACACGCCTTCGGCCACAAATCAATTGAAAACATGCATCATCCAATAGGGCAACCGAACCGAAATAAACCCAGCCAAACATTGGCCAACCAACCAACTAACCAACCCAGCGACCAATCGACCAATTGACCAACCGATGACCAATCGACCAGTTCATTAAAACTTTTATGCATATGTTTGTCAAAAAATAAAAAATAAATACAAATAATTGAGTCCCATTTTCGTGGAAAACAGCAACCGCAACGGCAGCCACTCTAAAAAAAACCAACTTCTATTCGATTGCCCCCGGGCTAAACAGAAACCCATCCGTTGACGTTCCCATAACCCCAATAAAAAACGCTCTCTGTGTGCGGTCAAATTTTACATTTCATGCGACAGTCAAACGTCGCAAAATAATACAAAAATAAAGTATAATCAATAAACAAACATTTGTGTGTGTGTGTAGCATAATATTTATGAACATTTCAATATAAATACCTAACATTGGCCATTTCAGCAACATTTACCACGTTTGATATATGCATGTAATAAATTTTGGTGGCTAACCACATGTGACGTTAAAAAATCGTCAGCACCAAAAAACAACACCAAAACAACATTATTAGAAACCAATATACGACGAATATTTTAAACCTAAAATCAGCGCATTGACTCATGCCTGAGATTTAATCAATTATGAGAACAGGAAGACTTGAGCGAATACGAGGTGTTTCCAGGAATCTTTAAACATTATTTTATTTAACTATTTCTCCTTTTGCAAATATTTTGACGAATATGCTTTTTTGTGGCCTTTTTTTGGAATTGAAATAGATTATAAATGTAAAAAAAGCATAAAGCTGAAGGAACATTTTAAATAATAAACTCATCAGCTGTATAGACATTTTTGGATTTAAATACAATTGATATGTTCTCATATCTATAAATCCGAAAATATTCTATTTTCAGAGTTATGATGGTTAAATTATGCAGCTTACAAGAAATATTCAGGCAATTGTTCCCATTGGATTTCAGTCTTATTCCGACCAAAAAATATAATAATTATTAAATGCACTTTTGTTTTTGTTCTTTTTCTCTTCTTGTATCCATTCCATTATAAATTTTAATAGCGTTCTATCGTATGTATATTTTTTTTTGTACAAAATTAATTTATCGCCTTCAAATAATAACGAACCAAAGACAACGATCGAAAAAGTGTACAAAACATTTTTTCGGTTTTCGATTTTCGGAGGCTCCGTCAATGTCTGCAGAAGCGTTGCCTGAATTTAAATGGACAAATTAATTGCGTTTGTCATGTGGTCGGGACGGGCTCTGTGTCTGGGTCTGAACTCATGAGACCTAAATAAAAGCCAAACAAATGAAAAATAAAAGAATACAAAAATAATACGAATTAATTGGTTTTTGGACAGCGTTGAAGTGTATTTAATTTAGCATTAATGAAAATGCACATCGGTGATTTTGTCTGTTGGAGCGCACTTCACAAGTGCCAATTGGCGTCGAATTATTGGAAAATTGTAAGATAAAAAGAAAACCCTGTTATAAATCGTTTTATCTGTACCATCGGCGTCGCATCATCAAATGCCCATTAAACGGTTGCAGGCACAGCCATTATCCTTGTCAAACTGCTCGTAGAGCCAAGCGCATTAAGTGAGATAAAAGCGAACCTTTTTGGAACCCCCAGAACGCAGACTCATTGGGGATCCCAAGTCTCCCTGGACATTAATTATCACGCAGTTTGAGTTTTTCGATCGAATACCATTTTGATTCACGACAAACTTGTGGTTGTTGTTGAGGCTTCTCTGTGTAGGAGGATCATTCGTGGGACCTGCGTCCCTTTTCTGATCAAATTCAACTCCTGCCTCTAACTCGGAGTTGTCGTGTCAGTTGACATTTTGATTGTGTCGCCTTTTGTGAATTAATTGTGTCTCTCCTAAAATTAAGTCGTTTCCCTGGAATGCTGGACGCACAGCTCCGCTTCGCCCGCTTCTTCTATCTTGGACCACACATGGCGACCCGTCTGTCCAATCAGACTCCAATTGGGATGCCTGAAACCATGCGGCTACATCGATTTTGAAAATACATATACATAAATTCTCTATTAGCGCAGCCTACGGGCCGCATTGCCAATTAATTATAATTGATTAGTGATATTAAGAGACAATATAATGATGATAATTCGCATGAAATTATTCAGTTTGCACCCGCAGCTAAAATTTGGTGTCTGCTGGCCAAAAAGATAGATTCGAGTGGAGCCAATTAATTTGCATTGAAAGTTCCATTTTATGATAAATGATAAATGACTTAATTGCGGCTTTCAGCGAATTTGGAGATCAACGAAATAACATTTCAACAGATATTTAAATTAAATTTGTGCTGCACATTTGAGTGGCTGCGTGGAGTATTGAATGATACAGGGAAAGCGAAATATGAGTGAGACGAATCCCTCTTTTGAGCGCATTTTCCACTCTGACAATTTGAGTGCAACCCTGACAGAATGCTTGACTAGCTCCCAAATTTTAACGTAGTTGTCTTTGTGCTAAGGTTCTGTCATTGTAATCTCAAATCGACATTTATTTACATTTATCCAATTGTCGTCACGTGCTGCGAGCGAATTCGAATTCCATTCCATGATGGGTCGTGGACACAAAGAGAAGCGTCAACTGCGCAGCAATCGCAGTCAAAGATCTCGCGCCCGTTCGCATTCCAGACATCGTCCGACACGCTCCAGTTCCACAGCCAGCCAATCGAACCTGGCGAAGCGGCGCAGGGGCCACGTCAACACCTCATGGGACATGCCCCCTTTGGGCTACGAGCATCTGACGCCGTTGCAGTACAAGGCGATGCAGGCCAGTGGACAGATTGCCTCACGCATTATTCCGGATGCACCGCCCACGGGTGAGTCGGCGGCGATAGCGACAGTTACACGTCAGGCGCGACGTTTGTATGTGGGCAACATTCCGTTTAGTACGACCGATGAGGACATGATGTCCTTCTTTAATGAGCAGATCCGGCGGTTGAATGGTGCCAAGGATCACGATGGCAGCGCTGTGCTCACCTGCCAAACGAATCTCGACAAGAATTTTGCCTTCCTCGAGTTCCGTTCAATGGACGAGGCGACCCAGGCCATCACCTTCGATGGGATCAACTATCGCGGCCAGTCCCTCAAGATACGACGACCCCACGACTACCATCCGGTTGCCTGCACCGACTTTTGCGAAATGTCCAAGGGCGTGTTGCAGGTCCATGTCAACAATCTGCCCATTTCGCCATTGGTGCCCGATTCGCCGCACAAAATCTACATTGGTGGCCTGCCCACCTGTCTCAATGACGATCAAGTGAAGGAGCTGCTGATGACCTTTGGCCAGCTGCGGGGCTTCAATCTGGTGAAGGACACCGTCACGGGCCAGAGAAAGGGGTTCGCTTTCTGCGAGTACCTGGATCCCGCTATCACGGAACAGGTCATTGCTGGCCTGAATGGGATGCAGCTGGGCGATCGGAAGCTGGTCGTCCAGCGCTCCATTGCCGGCATACGCAACCTGGCGGCCAGTCAGATGCCGGTGCTGCAGGTGCCCGGATTTCCGGCGGATGTCAGCACGGACAAGGCCACCGAGGTGATGTGCCTGCTCAACATGGTGCTGCCCGACGAGCTGCTGGACGACGTTGAGTACGAGGACATACGCACCGACATCAAGCAGGAGTGCAGCAAATACGGCAAGGTTATGAGTCTAAAGATTCCACGTCCAATTGGCGATCCATCCAAGGGCGGCTGCGGCAAAGTCTTTGTGCGCTTCGAGTGCGTCGACGACTGCAAAAAGGCTTTGAACGCGCTGAGTGGCCGCAAGTTTAGCGGACGCATTGTGATAACATCCTTCTATGATCTAGACAAATACAAACGCAAAGATTTTCAATAATAACCTGCTTTCTTATTGAACAAGATGAAATCTGTTTAATGTGCTTGGTTAAGTAGCTTACCTGGCTCTCTCTCTCTCTCTATCTTTAGACAACTTTCTTGGCTTCCTAACAGATCATTGTTAGAAATGATTTTTGAATTTTATCTGTAGCAGGTCTTTTCATTCCCAAAGAGCTCAAATTTCAATAGAACTGGCTTCAAAGGGAATGAAATAACAAATTAAATGCCAGCATCGCCAAAGCAAAAAGCGAGTAAAAGTGCACGACTAGATGATACTCTGTTTTAACTTTGAGCAGCTGAGAGTTCCTTCAATATTCTATTTCAGACAGATGACAAATCGAGTTATGCTTGTATACAAAAAATATATAAAATTAATTTGTTTTTTGTGTCTCAAGTAACCCCCTTTGTGTATTTGTTACAGGGTATATAACACGCCTGTCGCTACTGCGCTTCAAAGTCTTGCTGTCATATCACCGCCTTAATGCTTACCAAATCGCTTCAGATTGTTTCCTTGGGGCGGCGATGCCAGGACACGCCCAGCCGCCATCTCTTTCGCTCTGCCGACTGATTCAATTAGGCAGGCGACTTAACGCGCAATCCTGAAAGCCTCAAAAGCTGCTACACCGCTCAGCAGCAGCTTAATTAAAATTTTTAGAGTTTCGCCTTATCGCGCGCACTTCTCACATATTCACACCTATCCCCCGTGAGCTCGGCTCGAGTGTCTGTCTGTGAAAGGCATTCCACTCGAAGGCTGGCAGCTCATTACGGCCAAAAGCAGCGCATTGTTAATGCTTTTTTTTCAATTTCAATTTCCGAGCCCGGCTGCGCTTATCGCGGCCAACGGTTGCATTTTCTCAGGTTTCAGGGCCAATTCACACACAGAGTCTTCTTGGCTTCTTGTTGGGCCGCAGCTTATCTTTATTTTGGTCATTTGCCCGACAGTCGCTCATCAATAATGAAATGCAACTGGCAACTGGCAACTGGCAATGGGAATCGGACGCTGGCCGAGCTTGCACCGACTTCGATTTATCAGCGCTGACGACGAGAACTAAACGCTTTATCGAAAAAGCCTTCTCAGGAGAGATACGCTTGAATGTGGACTTGCGGCGGCGGCGGCGGTTCCCGTGGACACAAATTAATTCAACGCCTTGGATTTGTCATTTGGAGGCTTTTAGGTAGAAACATCGCGTCTTGATAAAAGCGCTGCCGCCGACGGATTGAAGTTGACTCCTCTGAAAATCAATGCCCCGATAGGTAATTAATAAACGCCTATAAAGATGCGGATACAATAAAAATTCCAAGCGACTTGAAAATGAGATGAGAGAGAGAGAGCGAGAGCGAGAGAGAGAGAGATAGAGAGGAGGATGAAACTGGAAAAATCGTTCGGCTTTGTTTCGGTTACTCAAAAAGGGTTTCTTTCATCGAGGTTTTTATGAGCTGCAGCTGCCATGTCGGGATTAACTGGATTGTGTTCCCCCTGCCCCCATCCACCCATTCTTAACTTCGACCGGTTTTAGCTCCGATTGCTGACCATTTTGGTGTCTTAGGTTAGGTTTAAGGTCTCGCTCGATTGTCGCCCGCGCCGCGTTTACGACTCTGTAGTTCGAACCCGTTCGGATGTTAGGTAATCGACGCGATAAGAAATTAAGAAATCAAATCCATGACTCGCGATAGTTGAGTGAACTCTTCTACGCATCTTTAATTGCATTCTCATCATTTTGTTTATTTGGGTTTGGGGCGAGAATTTGAATATGATGTAGTAGATAATTATGGGCTACAGGATGAACTTGATGTCGAGGGCGTAATCTTGATGATGCCCATTAAAAGCAGCTACCTTAGCCGATACTATGAACGATCTTAACTTAAATGCAACCACATTTCAAACAGCTTTGAGCGCTTTATTTGATAATTATAGGAAAAGATATATACATAATGTTAATTAGCTATTGTTGCTTCGTGTTTAGAATACTTGCATTTATTTCTCCTCATCTTCAAGTCGTGAATATTTATATTTGAAAACGTAGTTCTAAGCCAACTGCTTGTTAATGATACTTTAAGAGCACCCACAACAAAGTAAACATTTTATGGGCTCCAGCTCCAGATAAGTATCTACGCTTAGCTAAATGTATCTTTTAGTTTGCTCTTTCGTGTCTTGTCTTAATAAACATATTAGGGAATCATCAAAAAATTTGTAGTTCTAATGATCAACAAATTTATCTGATACACAGATATCTGATCAATTTGTAAGGTTTTAATTAAGAAATATTAGACAATATCGAACATAATAAAAAATCAAACCAGTTTATGAGGAAGCTATTTGAATACCGAACTGAACTTTAACATTCTCCAATTTCCATTTATATATATATATATATTGCGAAACGCTTTTTGACCCTTTTTCCATCAATCCAATCAACTTTCTTCATTTAAGCCTATTAAAAAATGCTTTTTGTGATGTTTATACCCTCCCCCCAAAGGGAAGGGTAAATATTTTGATAACAACAAATAAAGTTGATTGAAAGAGTACGTAGAAGAAAAAAATATTCAATTAAATGGAAACCTGTTGCTGTAGATTCACGATTGGTAACCCCAATTCAATTTGCATTTCCTGCTGAACTCCCCCATGCAAAATAAAATCACATAAACAAATATTTCGCTGCATGGCACAAACCGAGAGTGGAAAGCAAAAAAAAAATGTTTTGTAATTTCCCCTTTTCTTTTCTGTGCTGCTGTGAACAAAGGCGAAAACAAATTACACGCAAATACTCGTAATTTCGGCGGAAAATGTTAGTGGGTAAAGGGCGGAGGGTTGGGGTAGGGTGACACAGGGACAGGGACTGGGAGAGGGACAGAACCAAGTGACGTTCCTGTCTCTGACTCGCTTCGTTAATGGCAGCGCAATTAATTCAAGCAAATCGTCTGTGAACCCTTTTTATGACCTCCACGAGGGTGGGGGAGGCGCTGGTCCGGACGGACGGACAGGCAGCCGCTGCTCTCAAATAAAAATTTATTAAACGGTGCGCCCGTCAGTTTTGTTTGGCTTTCACACCGGCTTTGAACTGTTTGCCGCGAAAACAATAAACGCGAAATAGGCGCACAAATGTAAAATTTGTTTAAATGCCAACCAAATTGATGCGCAATTTGCGAGTGAATAGAGCGGGCTCAAAACACCTCTCCGACCAGGTCGGCGATAATGCAATAAGGCTTTAACAAGTATTGTCTATTGTCTTCAGGGTGCTGAACTTTAAATACCCTTGCAGACAAATGGAATGGTTAGATAATACAGTCAACTAGCGACTGTTTCAATTCAAGTAAACATATATTATATTGTTACTATATTTTAGAAGTCATTAAGTATTTGTTAAACTTACATATAAAAAGAGCAAAATGACTGAGAGACTGATTTATGCAAAGTTTTATGATGATAGCCTTAAAATAGAGTGAATAATTTGAATTTAAATGGAATGCGAGACTACATCGACCAGACTTTTTAAGACTGATCAGGAATATATCACTTTATAGCGTCTAAGACGTCTCGTTCTATGCATTAAGTAAATAAAATTATTATACTCTCTTCCAGCAATGTCCAGGGTATGACATTTTTTAATGTTAAATACCCTTGGAGTTCCTGGTCTATTCTTCAAAACAATTTAACTACTGTACAAAGAAAACTCTTCGATTTCGTATAAACCTTTTGCTGGAGGCTATATAAATCAAACTAAATTGCTTACTTGAGCAAAGATTTTCATAATAAATCAGTTAGGTTGCCAAGTGCGATGTCCATAGAGCCCTACAGTCGGGACACCCTACGACGAAAAATGTATAAAATTCAAATGCCCAAGTGAATGAATTTTCCGGGCCAAAAATACCTGAGAGCGCAGCGCGTTTAATGAGGGCCATAAAAATCGAAGCGCCGGGCCAGTTTCGAGGGCCTTCAAAAACGGAAAAGTGTAACAGGTGCGATAACGGCCACAATAACAACAACGAACGTCTGGACAGCAGCCAAGACAATGAAATTATAATGAAGATTATGTGTAACACAAAGGCGGTGTTTGGTGAGCGGATAGGTAGCGGGTAAAAAGGACATTGGGTAACATTATGTTGAAAGCATTTTTAAAGCTGCATCGACTTAAAAGCAAGCCACGCTCTAATTTCTGGGATTTGCTTTGATATTTTACCGACGCGACAGATACCCTTTTTAAAAGGGTATTTGTGCAAATGGAAATCGAAAAATAAACCGAGACTAATTGCTGCGCTCTATGCAAATGCCAAGGGGTAGGGGCTGAAAGGGGGCGTGTCCAGCCGAGCTAAGTGAATGTTAGCGCATCATCTTTGAGCGAAACAAGCATAAGCCAAAGGAAGCACTCGAACAAATGCAATATGAAAACAATTTAAGCTGTTTGCTCGACATTTGGCCAAAACGCCAAACGTAAGCCAAAACTAAATATCTAACTGAAATTGTTGTTGTTGTGGTTTTAAGCGATCTTCTTTGCATAAGGCAGGTGGCAAATCTGTGCGGTTATTGATTTTGACTTGAAATAGTTGTGCCAACAATCATTTTCAAAGCTAGTTAAAATTATATAAAAGCTGTGCAACAAAGCTGGGGATTTAAGAGCAGAAAATCCCATTCCCCTTGGCGCGCTTCCTTCGAGCGCTTGTCACTCTCCTGACGACTGACAGGCTTATCCTTTCTGGCAGTTGCATCTTTTCATTAGGGAGCAGCTAACCAGGGCCTGGACAGGGCCAACATGCCACATGCTACATGCCACTTGCTGGGCTATCTATGCCGCTGTCCGTTGCACACCAAATAGTTCAACGAACTCTTCTAGCTCTAAGGAGCGGGCGGGGGCACCTGGAATGGACCAGGCCTGAGCGAGAGCCCTTCAGTTTTTCTTATGCCGTGTAACGCGCATTGTTGCCGCTGATGAATGCTTCATGGTCGTCATAGTCTTCATAGTCGTACTCATCTCTATCCATTTTGCCTATTCATTTGTCCTGGGCGTTTGTCTGTTTTGTGGCACGTCGCTGGCCCTGGTTCAACTGCCTGGTCCCCCTCCCCCGTTCACCGTCCCGTGTTCGCAGCTATCACAACTTCAGCTTTTGATACCCATCTGAATTTGCATTATTTTCTTTCGCTCTTCATTTCTGCTGTTGCCGCTGTTTACTGTCATTCTGATTTTAATCTTTACTGCCCCTGTTGTTGCTGCTGCTTCTGTCTCTCCATCTGCATTGCTTTATTTAGTTTTAATTTTCTTTTTCTGTTCTTGTTGTTGTTGTTGTTGTTGTTGTGCTCTGTTACCTGCCGCGTGCCCAGGTGAACAGGTTCCATTTCTTTAGTTTGCCACTGCACTTTTGTTATTATTGTTGTTGTTGTTGTTGCTGGACGCACATTTCCTTGGCCCTTCCCCTGGGCCATCGTCCACTTGACGTTTCATTCGCATTTCATTTGCCGTGGCCCGAGTTAAGTCTGAAAAAGTATCCTAATTGGTATTAAAATCGCTGTTATTTTTTTAAACCTTTGTTTGTCCCGTCTCGACCTGAATGCTCTTTGTTGTTGTATTCTGATACTTTAAAGGGAGAATCCAAACGCATTTCTGCTTAATCTTTGGCCGTATTCAAATTGCATTCATCGCCTAAAAAAGACAAGAAAAGAAAAATAAGTAAATAAAAACAAAGCTAAACAAAACACAGATTTAACTTCGGTTGCGCATTTTCTGATTAAGTCGCCAACATTCTGATAAAAATCAGCGTGGCCTCAAAGCGATTTAACTGCCCGATTGCCTTCCTGGTATTTGCTTCACGTATAATAGGAAATTCTCAAAGGGATTATAAATACAGTAAGCACGTAACTGGGACATGTAATAAGCCCATTTTTACCTCATTAAAATTTAAAATACATGTCAAACATAACATTATGTCATACTTTTTAAAAGCGTCTAAAAAGTGGCAAACTTTAACAGCTGGTGTAAATATCTATGATATCGTATTATATCATAGAACTGGTAAAATTCTGTAAATAGAACTCGGTAGTTATATGATTTGTATTGTGTAGGTCAGTTAAAATTCAAGTTAAACTCATGTTAACTATTTCAGACTAACATAAGTCCGAAAATGCACCATAAATGTATATCATTAACAGTGCCATAGTGTAACGGTCCAACGGTGGAACGTATTACTCCTAATTTACCAAAGTTTTCAAGTAAATATTTTTACTGAAGGATGATCCTCCAATCGCTTTTAATTTAAACGTATCAAAAGTAAACTGCTTTCAAAAAATATAAGTATAAAACAGCCACAGTAAATAAATTTATATTTTATATGTTATTTCTACAAACAGTTTGTCTTGATTAACTCCTAAGAAAACACTCCAATGCTAAGCTTCACCGTTAGCAGTAACATAAGATCCACAAAAAATGAGCATACAAAAATATAACAGCAATTGAGCAAAACCAAGTTAACACGATGGGAGAGCATGCCGAAGAACCTAACAATATTGCTTGTGGAAGGCATGGCAAAAACTATGTCAGTCTGTTAACTCCAAGACATATTGCCAACATCCACAAAAGTACTTCCATGTAAGTAGACAACATATTAATTATCCTTAATGAAAATATTGTTCTAATTCGCTTAATAACAACAAATAAAACAAAATTTGGAATAATATACAATGATTTTAGCTAGTGATTATAAGAATGTTGATGACAGTTGAAGTGACTTCATTGCTTTAGCTTTACAATTTAGTAACATTTTCAATATCGTCTGATGCACATTTGTGAACTAGCATTGCGCCTTAACAGCCGCATGAAGTTATTTTGGCAGTTAACCAATGCATTTACTTACGCTATGTTACACTCAGCAGCGCATGCGAGCCAGCCACCATCCACATAACATGCTGAGAGCGATGCGTATAACAGAGCGGCTGTTAGTTAACAGGCGTGTGCGTTAGTTCAGCAATCGTGCAATTAGTGTTGCCGAGAGTTTCAAGCGTGGTGGTTGTCGTCGCGGCTGGTGCTACGTTACTAAAAAAAACGATTCGCGTCCGTTCGTGCGTACGTTCGTCGGCGTCGTCATCGTCGTTGTTTAATCGTCTCAATATATAATCGTCTGGCCGAAAAGCTAATAAAAGCCAAGATCCAAAAGCGGCAACCAGTTGACCAAACGCAGTCGCTTCCTCGTGCGATCTTTTGCAGTGCAAAACAAAAATACGAAAAAAAGCTTACCTTGAAAAACAACAATTGAGAAATAAAGGAGTTTAAGGCACGATTCTTTATGACAACAAAGCAAGCTATTTAAAGCTGCGACGCATGTCCTTTTTATGTTTGGCCCTAAAATTGAATGCAGCTAATGGGCACCTCTCCCTCTGTGTGTGTGAGTGTGTATCCGTGTGTGTGCAACAGTATAAATTATTAAATTAGCTCTTTGCAAGAGTGGGACACAACACACAATAAAAGGAAAAGGCAAAGGCACAGCCAAAGGAGAGAGAACCAACAACTGGATACAGCGGATTACAACAAGGATTAAATAACAAAGTAATTTGCATATGTTGAAAATAAATTAACATTATGAATGTCCCTCAACTTGCATAACACTAATTTAACATTCATTTATGCCCCGCCCCGTCTCGTTCACCGCAGGCGGATGTCCGTCCATGTCCATGTTTCGAGTCAATGAAATTTTTAATTGTGTACGCGTGTCGAAAGTGACCCCCCCAAAGTCAAGCGTGGAGAGGGGGGCGGGGGGCGGCTTACCCTTTATGTCGTGCCAGTAACGCCCCCCGTGTCCTGGGTGCATGTCACCCGCATATTTATCATGCGTACTATATATATCCTGCCTGGAATAGTCTTGCAGCCGTTTCTGGGTGCTGCCAGGAAAAGTCCCTAGGGACCGGGATACGTATATGTTCGTCTGGTACTCCCTGTGCTCAATTACCCTATAATTGTAAAGAAAAGGTTGACAAGTGCGTGCAGCAGAGTGAGAAAAACGGTGTCACATTATGAATTATTATATTTCAGAAGCTAGACAGAAAAAAAATCCACATATTTATGAGAAAGAGTAGAAAAGCAAGCACTATAATTTGATATACATATGTCTCATTTTGATTTCGTGGAAAGTATGTTTTTAAATTATGTCAGTCATTTAGGTATTTAAGCAATGAGGTTTCGAGTTACAGTTCCAGTTATGGATATTAATATAAGCTGCAGTCTATAAAATCCAAAGCTAAATTGCTAACCTGGGTTGCTTGTAACTAACTTATATCTAAATAAATGTGAACAAAAAACATCCTTAACAACATTTAAATTAAGTAATTTCAATAATACAATAATAACATTCAAAAAAGCTACAGTGTCTAGATGACAATTTTAATTTAATTTTTTACTTTAATTTACAATTTTCATTTTACAATTACTGGAAGTGCTTTTTTTAGGAGTCGCTGAAATGAAAAACTTTTCGCGAAAAACCATAGTTATTATGTTCAATAAGACATTTTCTTGTTTCCTTAAACCTTAAAACTGTAATCTGCCTATTTATAGCTAAGTCCTGAGTTATCTTTAAAGTAAAGATTTCAGTTTTAATTACTTCCAAATTGTTTTTGTAACGAACCCAAAATTCCAATATTATTAAATTTAGAAACGAATTGTTTAAGCCAGTTGCCCAAAATTGCACTCCAAACTTTTTTCTAACCATTTTTTTTAAATCTTGATGGGTTAAATTTCAACTGTACGTAAAATGTTTACCCAAAAATGTATATTGACCTCAAGGGATGTTTAAATGAAATTCAGAAAAAAAATATTTTTTACTAATAAAAAAAAATTACAAATTAATTAAATAAATGAGTAATAAAATATTAAGCTAAACGTAATTAATATAATTATTATTTGAAATTGATATTTTCCATGAATAGCACAAATAAGGAATAACAAATTCCGCAATTTCATGTTTAAATTTTAAAATGAAATAATTACAAATTTAAAAACTTTTAACTTAAAGAATTAAAATTTAAAAAACTAAATTGACCGAAGTCCTTCACTGTCACCCTCTTTCAATTAGCCTCTGGACTGTTGATAAATCTTAGCTGGACAAGTTCATTTCTATACGAAACAGCTCGTAAGCCCGCTTAACTCACATCTTAATTTCAATTGGAATTGATTTTTTTTTCGGCTTTAGTCGTTTGCCCCAGCTTAATTTGAAAATCCTCACTCCAATTTAGCAATGTGCCACGCTTTGCTCCTTGGCGAACCACTTGGCCACTTCAAGTTGACCGTCTCTCTGTCCCCTGCGCCCCTTTTTGTTGCGGTCAGTTTGCCGCGTGCCCAGCTTTTGGTTTGCACGTGAAACGGACACTCTCGCACACACAGGCGTGTGTGCACAAAAAAAAAGAAGAAACCAAACATAAAAACCAGAAAACAACAAAAACAAGCCACAACGATAGGTTAGGTGGTGCGGGTGGGGTTGGGCTGCGGCGGGCTTTACCACGTTGCGAGGTCCACGTTGACCTCGTGTCGCCTGCAGCGTTAATTTATAATTTACTGTGCTCACTGAAACCGTCAAAAGCAACACCCACCACCCACAACCCAGCGTCCACCTGCCCACCCACTCGCCGGGTCGCTGCCCACTTTTATTATTATTATTTCTGTGCGTTTTACGCGCTTTTCCGAGGCGCGCGCTTTTCCATTCGCCATTCGCCGTTTGCCGTTCGTCGAGTTTTGACTTTTTTACATTTGCCGGCGGCACGACGGACGCTTTGTCGTTGTCCTTGTTGTGGTTGCTGCTGCTGTTGTTAGTGTAGTTGTTGTTGTTGTCCTTGCTGTTGTTATTGTTGCGGTGTCCCCTCAGTTACGGGTCCTTGGGGCTGAGGTCCTGTTCCCGGCCAGCGGCTCCTATGCCACGTTCTGTGTGCCACAGCCAGACGCTTGTGAAAATTGCCTTTTCAACTACTCGCTGACATTTGTTCGTTGTTGTTGTTGTTTTTAGTGCCTTAATTTTGTTTTCGTTTACGTGTTGAGTGTGTTTGTGCCTTTTTGTGTTTGTTGTTTTTGGTTTTGCTTTGCGGTTTTTATTTTATTTATTTAGTTTTCTTTTTTTTGGCGGCACAGTTTTTTTTATCGCGCAGATTTCAGAACTCTGGACCGAGTCCTCTGAAACTCAGCAACTGTTACTTGTCTTTTTTGACGCCGTTTTGTTTGTTGTTTTAATTAATTTGTTCATTTACTGTGTGAAATTGAGGCAAAAAAAAATAAGAAGGAAGCAAATTAGCTTGAGTCCAAATGGCACATCATATGCATAAATTCAGTTCAAGAATTTTTTGTGAATTTTCTTAATGTTTTTTTTCTGTTGTTTTTGCTGCTGTCAGAAATATTATTATTATTATTATTGTTACAGGCGGCCCCAAGCCAGAGGATTACGATAATTGGCACATTTTCTTTAATATGACACTTAAAGCCAATCAAATAAATAAGTGGAAGGTGGAACGAAAACACATCAAATAAAAATCTAAACAACACTTTAAATGTATTAAATTTGTAAGAAAAAATAAATGTAAATTTATTTTAAAAATATTTTATATATACCTAATGCAGAAAAAACATAAAATTCAACTTAGGCTTAATAAGTTTCAAACTTTTCTGATATAAAATATTCTAATTCATCTTTGCCTTTAAGCTTCATTCTTCAGTCTTTAAAGCTAACAAAACCGCAAAATTGTGGTAATAAATTCAATTTCCTTGTTCATGCAGAAAAATCAACAGCAACAACATAACCCAAACACACACACACACAGGCACATTGAGGAAAAGGCGGTGAAAAACATTTGCCTAAAGGCCATTAATCGCTCATTTTTCGCATAAGCCAAAAAAAGAAAAACCGCCTGACGATGTTTGCCCAGTCAAAACAAAAGCAGCAACAACAACAATAACGACGAAAACGTTAACAACAGCTGCCTTTTGTTGCTGGAAGTGTTTAACTTTTGTTTCACTTTTGAGCACCACAAAAACCAAAATAAACTTTGCCATTGTCTTGTGACAAATTTGAATGGCGAGTGTCGATAAAGTCGTTTCAGAGCCCGGAAAATGTGCCTAATGAAAACATGCGAACAGCAAACGCAAAAAAAATATAATATATATAACAGTACAAGAAAAACTGTTAGCAACATGCGCTCGAATTTAAAATTAAATAAGCAACAAAAAAAAAACAGCAAAAACTCCCAAATGTGCAATTAAAAATTTTACAGTCATAACTTTTTATTATGGTACATAATTCAGTCGCCTCTTTTATGCACAGAGCTGCGCGTGCTTTTCCTCATTTAATTTCATTTCATATTCTCTTTCGTCCTTTTTTCCAATAAATTGGCTACACCTACCTACCCAACAGGCCAGCCCACTCGGCCGCCCACCCGTCAGCCCATCCTCTCGAGCACTCTCACTCTTTGTTGGAAAATTATTTTCATTTTACAAGTTAAATTGCATTAAATTTAACCAACTTTACGTTTGTTTTATAATTTAATTTTGTTTTGTACATTTTTTTTTGTTGGACATTTATAACGCATATTTAGATTTTAATCTGTTTGCCAGCTAGTCATATTATAATGCCGGATATGGCAACATTTTGGGCTTTTATGGTTTGCAGCTAGCTATAAATTAAAGTTAATGCTATTTAGTTATGGTTTATAAATGCTTATCTTAACGCACTTACCCTATTTTAATTTTAATTTTTTTTCATAACTTTTTAATTTTCTAACGCAGTTTGTAAATCAAATAGAAATACCCTATAAAATATATATATTCTTGATAAGGTAGAACATACCTTGCAAAGTAAGAATATAACTTTCCTTTTTAAGAACATATCATAAATATTTAATAATTTTTGTTTAAAAAAGTTTTTTGTGCTAAAGTTTCTGGGTAATTAGAAGCAAAACATAATCTAAAATGAATGTGTGATGACAAAGGAATGAAAAGATATAAATAGAGCACATGTTATTATATATGTTCACCATATTCATTGTCACTTCATACCTATGCCTGAACATTTATGGCTTAGCGTGTCTTCTAATGTGTCTGACAAAAGGGTTAAAGGGCCACGCCTTTTATACTCGAGGGGGGTGTGTATGTGTGCATCCTTGGGGACCCCTTGCACAATTTATGTCCCACACACATGTCTCACATTATCCACTGGGCTATAAAACTTCCTAACAACCAATAATTGTCGCTTCAACTAAATAATGCATAAATAATAAAAAAAACTCTTTCGACAACAACAATAACAAAAGTCAAACTAAGGCGGCGGGTGGTAATTCCCTCTAATGGAGGGCGCCCGCCGTGGCTCGGGCTCGAATTCGAGAACTGGGAGCTGGGAACTGAGAACTGGGAACGCCAACTGGCAGTGGATTTGGCTTGGCCAACAAAGTGAGAAAAACCGCGACGTGGAGCATAAAAAATGCATAAAACGAGGACAAAATAAAGTCATAAAGTAAAAATTGCTGGCAGAGCGGAGCCCCGAGACCCATAGAAAGAATAAAAGAATATGTGAGAACGAAAGAAAGGAGTGAATATGTTGCACAACAAATGATGGAATGAGTCAGGGCGCGTAGGTGTTGTAATGTGCTCTGTGGTGCCCTTTTGTAGCATTTGTTGTTGTTGTTGCGGTGCGACTTGTTTGAGGTTTCAATAGGTCATAATTCACGCCTAGTCGCCGCCTTTATGCCCTATGAGCGATGTGCTTCGAGGCGCCAAAAGGGATTGCAAATGGTTAAACAAGGCAAAAAGGGGAATTGGGGACGCGGGATTCCAGCTAGGTGGCATGCACATGACGTTGCTGGCGCCACACTCAAAGGCACCACACACAACAACACACACAACTCAAACACAGCACATGTGTTGTGCGGCCACAGCCAATATTTTAAATGCAGAACAAGAACGCAGCACTGTCGAATTATGTGACGCAACCTTCAGCGCACAGTGGTCCAGGATATTGAAAATGGCGTCAGAAATTAAAAATAGGCTAACCAGCAAGTGAACACTATAGCTTTATCTATCATAATAGATATATATCGAAAATGTGCAATACATTTTTGAAAGACTATTACAACAATCTGAATTTGAATTTGAAACAGAAAGTTTTAAGCCTGAAGATGTTTTTGATTGTATTTACTAGACTGTTCATATAAAAGATATATATCATTACTTACTTTAGGGATTTGAGTGGTCTTCTATCTTGCGAAAAAGTTATAATTTCTGAAAAAATGTACTTAGTGGTAGAAATGACTAATAATTATGAGTTATTTTATATTATATTTTTATAATTACAGTTATATTATTAATATTGATATTAAAATTATCACAGGTACTATTTTTTATCGAATTTTCACACAACCTTGCACCACTGTATTGTGGTTAATTGCATGTAAGGCTGCCAGCTTTGACGTTCGCGCAATTGTATCAGTGAAATTAAATTTAATTTTTTTACAAATTTCGTAACTGTTTTATAATTATGGCCAATCTGCTGTCGCGATTACAAGCGACAACAGCCGCAAGTCCAAAAGCGCCCAAAGCAGTTGCCGACAAAGAGGAGCAGCTTTTGCACTGCGAGTGGAAGGGGAAAAAACAGCAAACATGTGTTGTTGTTGTTGTTGTTGTCAGCGTCGCTTGTTTTGTTATTAGCACCCGCTGCCTGTTTGGGCCACTTGCCTCTATCTCTTCTCTTCTCCTCTCTCTCTCTATTTCACTTTTACCTATGCTTTGTGGTCTGCCCCTCTAACATTCTCTGTGCATTGTGCAAATTTGTTTGGCCACTGTGTTTGTTTTTACATTAGCTGCGGTCTGGGCCCTGCTCCTGGCCACCCTCTCGCCACCCCCTTGCACCAATGTCCCCTTTTGGCCAGCCACTTGGCTGTTACCAGCTACGTCGGTTTTTGCCTTCTTTATGGCTATTAACGATGAAAAATTTGTGCGCTGTGCGTGACCCAGCGCCTGTGGTCTCCCCGCCTCCCACCGGCCCACGCCTCCTGCAGCCCACTCCAGCAGATCCTCAGCCTCAGCTTTGGCCTGCGTGTTGCTGTTCCGTGTTTCTGTGCATATGTCAAGGAAAGCCGGAGACACAAAAACGCAATTTATACTGCGATTATCCTGGACCATGTGACGCCAAAGGGTATTTTGGTTTTAATTGATATTATTTTGAAAAATACAACATTTTTTTGCTTTGTAAAAACTGTAATTTCTTTCAATTTTGAAGAGTATGTTGTGAAATAAAAAGCTATCTTAATTATGTGAAGCTTATATATTATAGGATATCTGCTAGTCGAGTAGCGAGACGACTTATTAAGGGCATTTTTACATGTTGTCGGTTAAACTTAATCTCCATTAGAGTGCGTGTGTGTGTGTGTGTGTTTGGGGGGCTTGGCTGGCGTCAATCTAAGGGTAGAGCGTCTGACCGGCGAATTAGGGAACTCCGTAATGTCCAAAGTGCCGTCGACGGAGGCATTGCGCCCAAAGTGGTCGTCTGTTTATGTGTTTTTGTGTGTGTGTGTGTGTGTGTTCTTTACAGGTATTGTAGTAGTTGTTGTTGTGCCAGACGCATCATAATTCATAGTACATTGCTGCCAGGGGTGTGTGTGGCTTATACAGCAGTTAATGGTCGCCAGATAACGTTGTCCATTTACTTACCAGTGCGATAAGCAAAAATCGATAACTAAATGCTCAATTAATGCAGTTTGTTGAAGACAAAATTCTGGCAGTAGATAAAGACACAGTGTTTAGCAATCACTTAATACTTATTGAATATCACGTTTGGGCACAGAAACTTGCTGTAGTCAGTGTAAAGTACAGCTCCGATTTGTTGTCTGTCTGGGCGGTAATTAAAACAAAGATAAAGTGCGTAAAAATCCAATTAATTTCACACCACAGCCAATTAAGTTGACAGTCGACAGAGACGCCCACTTGCTGTTCTGAGTAGCAGATCCTGTTTGTCTGTATACTCTATCTATGCGCTATACAAACCATCAATTAATACACACACACGCACACACACACGCAGCCAAAAACTTGCCTTTGGCACGTGCGTAGGCTATGAAAACCGCAAAACGCATTCACAACCTAACAAAGAGCCGTAGCCGGAATTTGTCCCCCCACAACACCCACGCAGCTATTTCCTTTCTTGCCACTCGGCAGCTGCCGCGCAACCCCCACACGCCACACCAAGCCCCACCCCCACACCCTCACCCACCCCCCAGAAACAAGCAACATTGCTTCTAGTCAGTCACTTCCTTCTTGATGAAATACATTTTTGAAAACATGCGAGCAGGCCAATAAAACATGTTTTAACCACCCGTTCTCCCTTTTCTCCCCTCTCTCTTTCTTAACTGTTAACTGTTGAGTAAAAGGGCTGCCAAACGCGGAAAGAGGCCACGAAAATTCTCTGGCGGCACATTTGAAAATAATTTTCCAAGCATTTTGTAATCCATTTGGAAAAATAAAAATAAAAACGCCAAGGATCCCCAGAGTACCAACATGTGTGTGTGTGTGTGGCCTAGGTGTAGTTGTGTGTAATTGTGGGTTAGCGTGTGTGTGTGTGTGTGTTTGCTACCGCACCTTTCGACTCGATACACCGAATTTTTTTCTGTAAAACCAAAAACAACCTCACGAGTTTTGTTGCGGCGGAACCTATTTTTTCACTGCTGTGGCGACAAAAATAAAAATCAGTTTCTTTTTTTATAAGTAAACAAGCTGACAGCCGAAAATGAAGGTGGAAACTAGCGAGTAAAGGGTAGAAAAAAATGGGAAAAGCGGAAAAATAAAACATGCAACAGTTTTTTTTAGGAAGACCATTTGGTTCCATTCATATAAACAATTTTCTGTTTTATTTATATAGAACACAGTTACACGTTAGCTGTGCAGCTTTTATGATTTTCAGCTGTTGTTGTTCAGCATACCTTGTAAATAAAAAGGGTGAAGGTCGATCAGGCTAAAAGAAGAAAAGTTTACAGCGATAAGAAAGAAGTTTAAAAAAAATATTTTTGAAGGATTGTGTTTTTTAATTTCCTTAAAAAGTACATCAATGAAAATGACTAATTGATAGAAAATTGTTTGATTAAAGTTTTTAGAAACTGTAAGAACTAGCTAAGAATAAATGAATAAATTAAATTTGTCTACATTTTCCAATTAAAAGGCATAATTTAGTCAATCATAAAATTTTCGATTGTCCGTTTTTTCCGAATTTCGTTGAAATTGACATTTTCTGTGTCCTATTCTTTCGTGTCCTGGAACCATGTCCTGCCATTTGACTCCTCCCCCGTGAATTGACTTTTTGCTATTAATTAAAAAAAATCGTTGAAATAATAATATATATATATACCTTTCAAATATGCGCACAGGCAAATATGCACTAATATATTTATATTTTTCTGAAAATATGCAAAAATCAAAAGGGGAAAAAGTGTGAATTTTTTAAATTGTTTTGTTTGGCGTTGCATTTTCTATGGCAAATATTTTCACACTGAAATTTTATGGAATTTGAATTTATTTGCTTTTCATTTTATTAAATATACAAAGCAACATATGAAAAGCATTTTTGTTTATGCACTTTTTAACTTTGCATTTTTGTGCAATATATATTTTTCTATCTAACCAGACAGGACCCAGGGAACGTTTAAATTCATTCGGAATGTCTCTTGACTCTTTGTGTGGCATTTAGCCAAGCATTTTAGTGCTTTTTAGACAAGTGGCTTAAGAGCTAAAAAGATGTTTTAAATTTTCTGACTTTTATTAGAAATTCATTAAGCAAGATGTCTTGCTTATATTTGAATACTTGAATACATGCAATTAATTTGTAAACCGTTATTTTTTCCTAAAAATGGACAAAGCTTTTGTGGAAATGTATAAAATACTTGTATATTCTTTGATAGGACGACGAGCTGACTAAATGAAGTCAGCCTTTAACTTTCCCCGTTTCATTAATATCGATAAGAATCGATTACAAAACTTGTTTTTCTCACGGGCATTCCCGACCAGCGCCTTCTTATATTTTTTTAAGCTCTTGATAATTTTAATTCTGTATAATTTCAAAAATGAAGGGCGTGCAGCAATCTGACAAAATGCGGAAAAGTATAAGAGGATTAAATATTAAATTCAATTATATAAATGACAAAGATTCGCAAAGCACTTGTACCCTTAACTCAGGCTAAAAGGAGAAACAAGGCATATTAATTCATGCAAAAAAAAAAAAATAAATAAATAAATAAAAAAGGAGCTAAAAGAGAAATTGTTTCAAGTGACAAAACAGAAGTTACGTGAAACAAAATGAAAAGACGCTGAAACTGAAACTGAAACAGAAACTGAAAGAGCAAAGTAACCTCTTTCAAAGGAAATTCCCTGCAGACTCAAGTGGAAACAAAATAAAGAATAAGTGTTCATTGTTGTTGTTGCTGCTGCTGCTGCTGCCAGTTTGTAACGCGAAACGAGCAAAATAGAAGTAAGATTCTATTATTAACAATGCGCCCCGTTCTAAGGCGACGTGCAGATATCCTGGCACTTCATAAACAGCATCAGCAGAAGGACGAGGACGACAACGACGATGTCGTCGACGTCGACGATGAGAGGAGCAATATGAAACAATGACAGCCAACAATGGACAGCACAACGACAACAACAACGGCAACGACAACGACGACGACGACGTCATCATCTTGAATAAAGTGTTGACATCTTTTTGCCCATTCATTGTGTGCCCAAGTCTGTCGTCTGTCCTCCTCCGTCTGTCACAGTCTGCCAACAATCCTTGACTAACGCTATGCGTCCTTTTTAATTAATTTTACGTACTGCAGCAACAGCACCACCCCGCCGCCCCCTGCTGCCCAGTTAAACACCAAGCTACAAGCTGTCAATGTGACATGGTCCAGTCTGAGTCACCCGGAGCTGAGAATGGAGCGGACGAGCTGATGTCTCAAATTCGCTTTGCATGTTCATAAATTTGTTGGCGTCACGTTGTCCCATTTTGACGCAGTTTACCTCAATGGAGGAAAACAGCATTTGATGCGCCGCAGGATGCGAATGAAGAGATCATGTGAAACGAGCTGGAATACAGCAGACATAACTCAACACCAATTCAGCAGCAGCAGCAGCAGCAGGAGAAGCAGCAGCAAATCACTTATGCAAATTGGCTTGGTGTGTAGAGTTTCCTGATTGTTTGGGGTTTCTCAGTGAACTAAACAATGTCTTACCAAAAGTTAACTCAATGGTTTGAGCGGCTTAAAGAGACCTGGCAAATTTCAATTCCCTTTTCCCTAGAGAGTTTAGGCTGCAGCCAACATGAAATTATAACTCAATTTGATCAATACTCAGATGAAAACTTTTTTTGAATGCGTTTAAAACTCTGACTTGATATAAGTACGATATAGTTAAAAAGTCTTGAAATTACAAGAATTTGATGATTTAAATATTAATCTTATTTTATTATATTCTTATATTTTTGACAAAGTCATTGCTTAGCAAGTGTATTTGCTTTGTAAGCCTATATTCTCTAGAGATATCCTTTGTTCAATATGATTTTTACAGCAGAACCTATCGACAATAGACCCATAAACAATTGGCCATCTCTTTTGCCTGCTACCCACACGCTATATACAAACAGATATGTATATATATACAACAGTAGTCGTACATTTAGCATCTGCACTTACCAGTCTCACATAATCCTCGCGCAGGCAACATGAGCGTAAACCCAAATTAAATACCCATGTGATGGCCACCCGCCCGCTCCCTGACTGTGAATTATGTGCCCGATGCGACGTGGGTGTTTGAAGTGTGCCAGAAACCTGTCTCAGATCGTTGAATTTGCGTATATTTACACGTAGCGAGCTCGACCTCGGTTCTGGTCTAGGTCTCGGTTTCGGCTTCGGTGCGTGCATGAAAATTAGATTTTCAGCCAACAGGTTTCCATTATTTGGCAACGATTTCCCGGCCCCCAAATATTCAGCTCGATGTATACGGCGCATTTCGCTTCTGCATAATACATAAATATTTTCTATTTACGCTAGATTCTAATGGGTGAGGTGGGATGGGTTGAGTCCGTCTGAGTGGCGGGTGCTGGTTGTTGGGCTCTCGGGTCTCAAGTGGAGCCAATAGGCGCAGCATAAATAAGCAGCGTGCTGCGAGGACTCTCTCCCCTCAACACGACGTGCCAGCCCCTCCAATTCAGTTATCCTTGCGCCTGCCAGTCTGCCTGCCAGTTGGCATGGCTGCCACTCACACATTTACCATTCAGACATCATTCATGCGAATGCTGTGGGTGCTTGGTAGACGGGGAGGGTGACGGGGGGGCTGGCAGCTGGCAACTGGAAACTGGCAGGTATGTGTGTGAAGGAGGTGACTGCGCCAGAAACTCTCATTTTTATTATTTATGTTACTCATTCGCCCCGTATCCTGCTTGTTGATTGCTTTGCGTACACGTGTAGTTTGTGGCACTCCTGCCAGCCAGCCAGCCAGCCTGACTCTCTATATATGTACATACATACATATATTTATTTACCAATGCCTTGTCGAGCCCACAAGAACGTCCTTGCACACATGGCTCTTTCGCGTTTGTTTGCTCCGGCGTGTCTCGTCCTCGTTGCCATCGTCAACGCCTCGACGCGCTAATATTATGAATGGCAACTCATGCATTGTAGCCAGTTGCCAGTTGCCAGTTGGTAGTTGCTTTTCTTTGGCTCCAACTGCTCACCTTTGACACACTGCCAGCCAAAAGCGCACAGGAGCGGCACGCGGGCCGTCAACCAAATGGGCGCTGTTCGTAGCGAAAGCTAACCCAATAAACTTTTTGTATTTTAAGTTAATCAGCAACTAAGTTGTTCGAAAAACAATTGTGGTTAATTGCTTCAAGTAGTTTTTAAATAATTCTTTAATATACAAAAAGCAGTCTTTCTTCGTCAATCACTTACTTTTCGAAACTTGTCGAAAAGTGTGGAATGTAATTCTTATAAAATTAAATTGTTTAAGTTTTATGCTATAGACGATGGAAAAACTTAACGAAGAGCTGGACTGTTGCGCCTTCTGTCTGATGTCCAAGAAAGACGAGGTATTTCTTCTGTGCAAGCACACGTTTTGCTACGATTGCATGGAATCCTACTGCGAGATCGTGCGCTTCAATCGCCGCTGTCCGGTGTGCCGGCAAAACTTTTCATATTTCGAGAAAAAATTTGGTAAACCTTTGATTGTCATTGCCGACGAAGAGGTGGAAGAGATCGAGGACTCCGAATCCGAATTTAGCGACTCTTTTGAAGACACAGATTTGTAAAATTTATTTCGTTCAAAGTTTATTATTTGTGATTGACTGCAAATGTAAATATTTATTATATATTATTTATAATTACCATTAACGTTCAGAGCAGGCATACAAATCTTTTAGCTGGACTCCTCTTAGACCGCTCCTGTTTCTAGTTATTCTCTTGGCCTGCTAAATTGTCAATGTAGGAGTGTGTGTTTGAATTAGAGTCGCTGGTAAGCTTGGCCAAAGAAAATCTTGCGAAATTGCTTAAAGCAAAATAGAGGAAATAAAGTAGAGCATATAAGTAACCAGTTGTGGAAACAGGCAGGCAACTGTGCTTTGGGTAGCTGCTCACTGGAGCCTGATTGCTACTTAAATCTTTGTATTTACTTCATATTAAGCAATATTTCACCTGGCCACACAACAAGACTTTCACTGTGAATGACAGTCCCGCTGTGCGTGTGTGTTTGTGAGTTTGTGTGTATGTGTGCACAAGTTGTGAATAAGTTGTGCTTTCCATGTGCATTTATACATTTTTATACTCGTTCACACAGTAAAAAGAGTATATTGGCCTTGTGAAATGAACGACAATTTTTTGCGAAATATGTGGTAGAAATATATACAGGTCAGATAGTGAAATTATTTTGATTTGATCAATATAATCTTAATGTATCTTCTTGCGGACAAACCCTATAGAAAGGTAATTAGATAACCTAACTCAATTGATTGTTGTTTTTACCATTAATAATAATATTAAACTAATATTATCACTAAGAATGAGTATTATGCTGTCGGTTAGATCCAACTGCAAGGTATTCACTCACTTTTTTGTCGACTTCACGGCAATCCTGAGTTATTTGTTATCAAAAAAGAAGCAGAAAAAGAAAATTGGGGTCAATTCGTTTTGTCATGTTGAAAGCTTGACAAAATTTTCCCTTCACATTCAACCCCAAGCGACAGCTCAGCATTCTTGTTGTTTAATATTAAAATAAATATTTATTTATTTATTATTTACTTGGCCCTTGGCGTTGACCAACAGTAACAACAATAATAACAAGAGCAACAACAACAACAGCAGCTGCAACCTGGTCATTCGAATGCTCCGGGCAGAGTGGGCCTGTAATCTATCAGATATATTGCTCCCAGGCTATGTCTGTCGAGCATTGAGAGCGCTTTCCGGCATTTTTAATATTTAAATAGTTGGCATCAAAATGATTACTTTAGTCTTGGTGCAGGGGCCCATGCATTTCAAATGAGTTATTTGTACTCATCCTTCTACTTCTTCTTCTTGCTGTTGCTTAGCCAGTGGGCATTTAGTCTTCTCTTAGTTTTGTGTGCGTGTCGAATTACTATTTCAACTCTTTGTTTCAATTTGAAAAAAACACACAACTTGCTCTCAAATAAAATATTTAAAACCACTGACAGCCAGCAATAAAATGAAAACGGGAAAAGGATAACAAGGAAGCTGCTATAAAAATCTTGACATCTCTCTAGTATTCCATTTTATGACATCTGTCATAAATCCGAGAACTGAGCACATTCTGCGTCTCAAATTCTTATTAGTCATTTAATTGTTTAAAATCTTCTAAAGATATCTTTAATGTCAAAATTTATGTCTAATGCAAGCTCGTTTGATTAAAAGTTTCTGTCTTGAAATCTAAAACCTAATCGGACAGATTCAGACAACAAATACAAATTCGCAATATAATAATGTTTTCAAGTCCAGTGATAACCGCAGCAAATGGCAGCAAAATTTTACAGAACAAGCAACAAAATTGTGTTGTATTTGCCACAAAAGCAAAGCACAAATTTCACATGCGCATTCTTTGATTCAATCCAATTGCAATTCAATATTTAGTTGTTGTTGTTTCTGTTATGCATAAATGAAAACTAATTCGCAAAAATTTTCCATTTTCTATTTTCTATTTACAGTGGCGCACGGCAGTGGCAAAAACCGAATGCAAATCAAATCGAATTGAAACAGCACGAAAAACCGCAGCGTGCAAGCGGGAGAGGGCTACTAAGAGCGAAAGAGATAGAGAGCAGGCGTGATGCATGCAAATTCAATACGATGAGCACCAAACAAACAAAAACTGCAACAATTTTAGCGGGAAATACGAAAACACAGACTGGCGCAATGAAAAACTTATGAAAAGCGCTAAGTTAACCCAAAATCAAAACAAAGCACCGAATTTTTAACCCAGACAACGAAAACGGATATCGATTCAGGGGCCAGGTGCGGGGGGCCAGTAAGCGTTACCCAACCAGCTAGCCAATCAATAAAATAAGACAAGCCATATTTAACTCGAAATCATAGATTGAGCACCGAATTCATTGGCTTCTCTTCTGGCAGCGCGCCATAGCCACGATGTGGACAAGTAACGGGAACAACAACACCAATTACAGTTACAAAATGGAGCGCGGCATCTTGCCGCTCCTGTGTGTAGCCATAGCTGGCGTTGTCCTGACACTGAACGTTCCTGGCATCCACTGCGAACAGCACCCAGCGACAGCTGATGAAGGTGAGTGAAATATATCGTATATAGTATACAACCTGATAGGGTTGCAATATTTGAAATGTTCCACACACACACACACGCACACACTTAAACAGTTTCGTGCTGTAACCGAGGCGGCATAAATAAAACATTTGTAACCATCGACTGAATTGCGTCAAAACCTCAATTGAAAAATAAACAGCGTAACCACAAAATACAAGTCGAAATGTTTGGAAATGGAAATGTTGAAAACGTACAGAACCAAACCAAAACGAAGTGAACTGAGCTGAACTGAACAATACAACAACAACAACAACAGCAACGACAACAAAGAAAAGCAATTTAGACATTAACACTTTGGTGGGTAATGGCAATACGGGGGTTGCTGTTGATTGTTGCTCGGAAGTTCGACTGTATTCCGTTTTGGCTTGAAAATGAAAGCTACATTAAAAAAAGAAAATGCTAAAAAAAAAATGAGTATAACATTTTGACAGGTTTTGTCACAAAAAAAAAGGTTAGCTTAGGTATGAAAAAAATGTGTAGGGGAAAATACTTTTAGGGACTAATTTTACATTTATTTATTTATACATAAAACCAAGGAAACAAAGATTATTGTGCATGTAATAAAGTTCGGTTACATTCATATAAAATATTTAAGTTTCAGTATTAAGGATCTGTTATGACTAATCAAAAATAAATGTTGGAAAAATTATTATTATTGACGTACATAAACATGAATATAAATTTAAATTCTGATGTAGAAATTATTTGTTTAAAATATTTATATTGATTATATTACATATATATATACATATATCTGATCCAAAATCTTTAAAAATTAATTTAATAGAAAACGTATTGTAAAGAGACTCTCCCTAAGTACTTTACTTTAAAATTTTATGACTCTTTTATATACAATGATTTTATCCCATTTAATTTGCGTGTATTTCACGCACATTAAACGAAATTCGAGTAAATGTCAATGTGTTCTTTAGGGTGCATTAAGACCCTTTGGTTTTGACTTCTATTTTGGATTGTTGTTGCTCTTGTTGGTTCATTACCGCAGTCTGTGATTATATTTTGTTTGCCTGGCTGTATGTTGACTTTTGCTTTTGGGCATTTTCAAACAGAGGCGTAACTTTTCAGGCCAAACATCTGGCATCTGACACACACACACACAGACACACCGTTAATTACTGTGGACTGGCAAATGAAAATGCACTTTTCGATTTTGTACGGCTGCGCTTGGATAGCAAAGCGATTTGTTGTTGGTGACAACTGCAACTGTGACGGGAATGCGACTCGGATTCAATTGCGGGGTGGGCTCTAAATTTTTATACAAATCGCCTGTCGAATGCGACCCTCTCCGAACTCCGATACCGAATCGTGGCATGTGTAATTGGATTTATGTTGCTGCTGCTGCTGCTGCTGATGCTGATGCTGGTGACAAATTGTGACACTGCCTCACTCAGCGAACCCTCCTCTGACCGCGCTCCATTGACAGCAGTTGTCGTTGTTATCGATGCCATCTTCAGCTGATCATCGTCATCATCATCCCCATCTACATTGTCATCATCATCAGCGTCAACCAAATGTGATTTAAATTCGATTATTCTCAATTATTTTGTAACATGCATTTCATTTCAATTTCATTTTAAAAATGCTCCGACTCAGTTCCCCTCTTTTTGTCAGTGAACCCCCCGCGCCTTCATTAATATATTTTTGACTTTTCCTGTTTTTTCCTTGTTTTGTTTTTTTTTTTTTGTTTTTTATTGGTTCACTTGAGTGGATTTCGATGCCTGAGCCTCTCCTCGGACGGACGGTTGCATTTGTTTGATTGAAATTGATTTGGCCTCGCTGGGGATTTGTCTTGGCTCTCCTTGTTGTTCTTCGAGAACCATAACCATATTGTAGTATTATTTTCAAGTGCTCAAGTTGACTTCGCTGCGGCTTAAGTGTTAAAGTTATAAGCAGTATAAGTATACATGTCGCCCCTTAGCTTCGGTTTCGCCCCTCTTTTCATAATGATTTTTTTTTAGCTCTTCAGGCCTGCTTTAATAAAGATTACGTTTTTTTCCGACATTTGAGACCTATGAAGTACTTACTTTTATGTGTGGGAAGAGCTTGTTCACATTGTAGAATTAAGTTATCTTTATCTTAATTATAAGTGCAGTCTGCACTCCATGTAAGTAAGGGTACATCTAATATAAATAAATATTATAGAGAGCTCTTCGATGCCCATCCAATTATAGCCAAGCATCGACTTCAATTAGCCATCGGGGAAGTCAAACAACAGTTTGGACTACATAAAATGCAAAATACAAAATGCTGTCCTTTTTTTTAGCCCAGGTTCGGGGTCAACAGACCTCCAAACAGACCCCAGGCGTTGCTATCTAATCAAATATTCAACCTTTTTTATTTCGCTGAACTGATTTCATGACTGCGATAGGCAAATATCTGCCATTCCCCGACAAATTACTTGTTAACAAGTGCATTTTAATGCGAACGAAAAAAAACAAACTTTTTACAGGCGCCTCGATTTTCCTTTTGGCCAATTTGTGGCATGTGTTTAGGCGGCCACTTTGGATGCGTGTGTGTGTGTGTGAGAGAGTAGCCGCAATTGGAATGAATGTGGCCAATAAAAATAAAAACGGGCCTACAACTGTATTTGGCAGTCCACCCGCCCCTTCTGTACGTTTGGCCAATTGGAATAGAAAATTGACATGGCTTTTTGTGCTTGGCTCTTTGTATTTGCGCAGAGCGAAAACTGTGATTGTGGCCTTTTTTTTATTTTTGTTTAGCGCTGTTTTTTTCGTGTTTGGCTCGTAATGTAATTCAAACATGCAACAAACTATTCGGCAGGATTCGCAATTGCAGCGGGTTGAACTTAAAGGGGGCTCAATTATATAGTTGCCAACGATGAAAGCGAAAAGGATCAACTGTGAAAAAAATAAAGACTTGTCCTAAATATAACTTTGAAATTAGTTGATCAAGGCCAGCCAACTCTTGACAAGTGGGCGTTACACATTACAGCGACTGTTTACCAAGAATTTATCCCCAATAAGTTGCCAGGCAACACCCTCATTAGAACGTCTATGTTAAGGCTTTCTAGAAAACAATTTAGCTGCAATTGAATTCTGAGAATTGCTAATTTCCATTTAATTATTGGCGCTGACTTCAATTTCGGCGATGAAAATAAAGCCAATACCTAAAACAAAAAAGTATATCTATACATCCAACCAAAAAGCAGTAAATAAATATGCCCGGCGTTACAGCGTTTTAAATAAATATAAACAAAAAAACAAAACCCAAAAAAGATAAAAACAAAAAAAAATTTAAATAAATAAAGACAATACGTGTTACGAGCGCAGATGTTTTGACACAGAAATAATCCATTAATTCAATAAGTGCGTAGCGGGAATTTCGCTGCTGCTGGTTTTTTTATATTTTATATATATTTTTCTTCTCCATTGGTCAAAGGTCGCTCTTCACATTGTTTTCCTTTGCAGGCAACTTTGTAAGCCAAATATTTGTACAACAATTTGTAAAAATGCTGGAAATTTTTTTGTTCCCGCAGCTGAGGAGCATCCTGGGCTGATGGCATCAAAACCCTTGACGGCGCTAAGCGCGAAGGCAAATAGAAGCAAAGTGCTGAGCGGATGTTGCTCATTTTAATCCTTGATTTCTTGTCCCAATATATATTGGAAAAAAACCATAAAACACATATATAGAGGAAATCCCGACCCTTTTTTTGCCACAGAAGCTAAGCAAACAACATTGGAACATGGCACCAAGTACTTGAAAAATTACCCACCCGCAACAACATCCTGCGAATGGATATGGGAATGTGAATGTGACTGTGAATGGATTGGTGTGCCTTTGACGCTGTGCGGCATGAATGAAAATGCGGCAAAGCCAAAAATATTTTAAAACAAATACACACACACACACATGCAAACGGAGGTACACATAAGAGGGGGAGGGGACCTCGGATACGTTCAACTCAAAAATCAATGGGCTCAATTTTAAAGCGCTCGAATTTCATGTTTCAGGTTTGCCAACCACCTATCGATGTGCAAACCATACCACGTGTCTGTGTGTCTGTGAGTCTCTATGTGTGTGTGTGTGTGGGATTCAGTGTGCTCGGTCTGCAGATGGGGGATGTGTGTGTGGTCAAGGCATGGGGCCTGGCTTTGACGGCGCCGATTCTTCCGCCTGTTGGCCATGTGCCGGCGGAATGGGAATTGAGGATTGCGCATTGGCGTCGGTTGCCTTTTCGATTTGCAAATTGTAAATTGGCACTCGATGATTTTCGGTTTTCAAAAGTGTATGATGGGCGATTCAGACGTGATCCTGAGCACCGTGGGTTGCTTGTAAAGTTGTAAAAATTATAACCTCTAACTGTTTCGAATGATAATGCATAATGAAAATTAAACTTCAACTGTTGTTTGATAACCAACAAAATCTGAAATTGATTCCAAACAAATAAGTTATAAAAAGGTTTTCGTTTTGATTCTAAACGTTTGTAAGCTATAAATATTTTCATAATTTTAAAAATAGATGTTAAAGTCATAATAAACTTTTAATTCAAGTGAAAGGTGCTTAAGCTATTAGGATAAAGGGTATTTTAAGGACTTTTTGCATGTGGCTCTCACATATGCGCTGCGATTCTCAACAACAACAAATTTGGCATTCGTTTTTAATGTACTTGACCCGCCAGCGATAAATGCGAACACTGAGCTGAGAAACAGAGAACTCAGGCCACAGCCAGCTGCCTGCCTGCCACAATAAACTGGAAAAGTGCAGTTTGGTCCTTTGGCTCTTGGCGGCATGTGGCCGTGACTGTGGCTATGCGAGTGTTTTTCCATATGTGTGGGTGCCTGTGTGTGTGTGTCTGTGTGTGTGTGTCTGTGTGTCTGTGTGTGTGTGTGTGTGCCAGTGGCATGCTCCATTTATGCGCTGATATACGGAATTATGCTTAAATCACGTTCCCACACAAACCAGCAGCACTCGCGCGTCGGGAGAAAGAGCCCGCAGAGTTAGAGGATAAGAGCTCGGGCTCTTATCCTTGCAGCCGTCGCTGCTGCGTGGAAAATCTCAGCAGGAGCCCCTAAGAAAAGTGCTTCCTGCATAAGCGATTTTCTCTACTTATGTGTATGTTGATGTCTATGTGTGTGTGTGTTTGTTGTGCTTCCTTTGATGTTTGCTGCTCCTGCCCGTTGTTCTTGCCGCTGCCTCGTACTATTTATTTTCACTCGAAATGCTTTTACTATCCTTATGCCAGTGTACCCTCTCTCCCTCTGTCTCCAATTCTATCTCTCCTCTATGCACACAGCAAAAGAAAAACAAATTGTCTGTTTTGCTTACTTAAAGAAATCGATATAATATCGTTTACCCAAAAACAATTTGCCTCTAGCACTCTCCCCTTTAAGTGATTTTATAATAATTCCTCTGAATAACAAGAGATATAAATATGTTTGAACAAGGACACAACATGTGTGTGTATTTAATTAGCTGCATTACTAATTATCTCCGTTTGTTTTATATTGAATAGTGAGAACGTGCTGTGATAATTAATTTTATATAAATTTCATATTCTCTAAATTTGTGGCAATGTAAATGGCAGGACTGTGTTTATACCAATTTGAGTATCCCATAAACCTTAACCATTTACTATTGATGCCGATTTCGTAATGAGTTCATTTTTCGCCTAATCCTGGACTGCGTGTATTCAATGGTCACTCATTCGCGAAACGAGCAGGCAAGTGGCAGGCGAAACTATAAATCGATTTATGCGCCTACTTTTATATGATGACAATTGACCACAGACACCTTCAGTCTTCAGTTGCAGATGGAATTTTATGGGCTTAGTGGCCGGTTTAACGATGACACGTCGGGTCTGTTTGTTTCCCGGTAGAGTTGACAGCCCAACTGAATTAGGTATCTGGCGTAAATGCGTCTGTGATTTGGTTAAAATGCCATCATTGATGCCAATCAATCGACTATTTTATGGCTCCTGCATTTTTTTTCTTTTCCTATTTGCCATCAAGTCTTTGTGTTTTGTGTTTGAGTGTCCACTCTCTGTCTACCTTGTCTTTAGGTCATGACAAATGAAGAAGAAGCTGCTTGGCAGCTTACCAATGGCTGGGCGTGTCCACAAATCACCTAGCTAAGAATGACAATGACACGGCCAAAAGGAAATCATTGTCTCCCTGCCTCGAAATTAACTCTCAGCGGATGGCAGGCAAAAGGATGCTGCGTAATGGAGATTTATCAGTCACATTATCTATCCATCAATCTTGTCTTCATAAAAAAAAAAAATAAGAACCTCCATAGGCTATATCTTAGATAAATGCGTGTGTGCCTCGGATTTGATATTTACAAATTACAGAGTTTCCACTTAATTTTGGCGCAATTGATGGCGAGAAACATTCTCCCATCAACAGGGCGCCGCCGAAGCAGCCCCCGCAATTAACTTGATATAAAACAAAATAAATAAAATAGAAATACAAAAAAAAGTAAATAAAACAAATCAACTTGTTCCGACACATGAAAGTGACGGCATGGCAATAAAATATATAAATTTGAATATCAGCTTGTGTGCAGCCAAAGGCGAATTTAATTTTCATGCATATTTAAAAGGCAGTGTCGGAAAATTTACGAGTTCATCAAGTGTTTGGGTCCCCTGAATATTCATGAGTGTGCAACGAAAGAAAAAACTTAATGCATATTTTAAAATTCATAAATTACAACAAAAAAATACTAATAAAACTAAAAACTGTTAAACTGACAAAAGTCTCAAAGACCCATTTGTTAATTAAGTTAACAGCGATTAAAGTGTGGCCTTCGCTTGAGATATTTTTTCTTCACTTCAGTATTCAATTTGCATATTTGGTAGCTCGACAGTCAATTTTTCTTCTACTAGTTTTAAATAAATGCTCTGTCGTTTAGTTTATGTTTATAAGTGTCATAATCTCTTTTTACGGTTTGTTTACTCAATTTTGTGTAGCTTTTTGACATTTCTCGCTCCAAATTAAACGCAAACAAAACAAAAGATGCACACGCCATATTTTATGGACCCCGCCAGTGGCTAAGAATTGTTTTTCTTTTTTGTGTTTTTTTTTTTGTCTGTCTGGGGGAACACTAACGTACAAATATTCCCATTCCTGTACCCAATTCTAGTTTATATTCCCAAGTGCAGCATTAGAAAAAATCGTGGCACTAGACAAAAACAGAGCCAAAACTTGGGGCGGAAGTGGCAGCAATGCCAAAAAAAAAAATGCCACAAAAAAAAAAACACTAACAAAATACAAAAGCAAAACAAACTGCAACGAAATAATAATAAAAAAAAGGCGAATCCGAAAATGGAAAATTGCTGTGCCAGTTTGAAACTGAGGGAGCGGCGCAGGTTTAACGAGAAAAGTGAAATGAAAAACCCAACAAAAATATGTACATGAATTTAGATTCAATTCCACATAAATCGCAGAAGCTTAAAAATGCCACGGAGATCCTAAAAATACGCAACAATTTAGTTGAGATAAAAACTGACGACTGCGAGATGTTGTAAATGAGTTTGAGAGGGAGAGAGTTTTAGGTAAAATGATTTTTGATGATGGCCCTTTTAGCTTGAGAACTGATTGAAATCGAATAGAAATGATTATTAAGTGAATTAATTTGATGGGATAATTGAAGAATGTGTAAAGATAAACTATTTACTAAAATTAAATGTTACGCTTAAGCTTGTTGCTTGTTCGACCAAATATTGTTATGACATGTTGTTTATGCCATCAACTGAAACTGATTGACATTTTGCTGGGGAATAGACTCTTGATTGATGATCGCACAACTTGGCCATAAACTTTCCTCATCACCTTACACAAGAAATCCGGCTCTGGCACTCCGCCACCTCCCTGGGGAGTAAACAACAGCTGATCTCATGTTGCCTCAGATATTCTATTTGCGTATTTATATACTCAAAGGTGTTTTGTCGCCAGCAGCGATTGAATTTTTTTTCATTCATTCCACACGCTGTGATTAATTTTTGCCATTCCAATTTTATGCCACAGCCGCTCTGGGTTCACCCCCCGGCATTTTTATTACGTATTTCCAGTGCTCCCTCGTATTATCCGAGGCCCGCTGACAACTGGCGACTGTCGTGTGTCTCTGTCTCTGGTCCGTACGCCCATTCATGACTCCTAAGTGGCCCAATGCGTTTTCATATATATGTTTTTTGTCCGCTCCCTCTGTTTCACTGTTTTTGTGTATTTGTTGCTGTTTTGTGTACAACGTTATTAATGATCTACAAATTCCCCAGACATTTCATTTCATTTCATTTGAAGTTGACACACAAAACGCATGACAACGCAACAAAGGCCGGCCCGGGGCTGTGGTGTGCGTGTGTGCGTGTGTTAGGGGAAAACTGAAACCAAATGTTAAAACTGTCCAAACAGATAGTGCTGCTGTGTTCCGCTGCGATCTCCCAAAAAACCTACATATGCCCGTTCCAGCGATTTTCCACTCTGTGTGCTGTTCCGTTGCGCCAGTGAAATGATTTTGAGTAATTTATTTTATAGTAGCGCTGAAGTATTTATTATTTTGAAAAGCGCCGAACAATGCCGTGATTAATTTGACAAAAGCGCCCCGCTCTCCCTCTGCTCTGAGTTGAGCAAGTGGCGCACTAATCCATAGAAAATTCCTTGCGGCCAGAATCCAACCAGACCATCTCCCTTTCTCTCTCTCTCTCTCTTTTTTGGCATCGATAACGCAACATATTTGGTTTTATGTGGCCCCGTGTTATTTATTCGTATCGGTTGCGCTTAGAGCCCCACGAACATATTGCGGCAAAGTGGCCTTTGAAGGCGGAACCAGCACCAACCCAATCCGACCCCAAGCCGGAGTACGGAAACGTCCCTCGCTGGCTGTGACTGCCGGCTATAATTCAGAATCAATCGTTATGGTTTTGGCAGCTTGCAAATTTTTCTTTATTATATCATATTAATTTTATGAGTGTTGTTTTTGCCGCTCTTCACAGAGGCCGCCGCCGCCGCCAATCGCCCCTCGCAGCTACTTTATGGCATTTAAAAGATATTTTTCATATCAATGAAGCTTTATTTGGGCAGGCCCAGCGAGCAGTCAGGACGCTCAGCCAGGATACGGGCCCGCAGGCAGCGCAAAAAATAAAACCGAAAAAAACGAACTTTGCTAAATTTCCTAAAGTCATGCAAACATTTTTTACATATATCGATTTTTTGTCGGTTCACTTTTACTGTTGTTGCTATTGTTGTTTGATATTTTTTTTTTTTTTCATTCATTCAGAAATTTTCTTGCGTGTCCCGACCATCGGTGGGGCAACATACATATTCAGGACTTGTTTCAGCACATTTGTTATGACAGGCTCAAATTGGGTGCTATCAAAATTATATATTATTTTACATAATATCTTCTTTCTGGTGTGCTTCGTGCGCTGCCAACGACGTGGCTAGAAGAGCTAATTCGTTGCGGCATGAATTTCATGTTGCCCCGCGATTAGTCCACGAGACTTGAGATGCGTACAAACAAAAATATAAATAAATAAATAAAAAAAGAAACCCCGGTACTGTGTACAGTGTATTCTAGCGCCTTTCCATTTTGCAGGCTTAACAAAGTTTAGATGAGAACAACACGCAGCACTTAGACATTTTATTGCAACTATTTGTCATTTCCACTTCAAAGCAAACTTCCATTTGCAACTGCTTTCTAGGACTCGACTCTCGAGCACTTAATGTGCTGTCTGGCAGCCTTTGCACCTGAAGATTTGTGCAACAATAACGTAAATTTGCGACTTACTTATCCAACTTACCTCGCTCTGAACTGAACTGAACTGCACTGAAACTCAACTGGAACTTCCTTTTGAATGGGGGGGCAGGCGAGCAAAACCCATTTATGAGCAGCCATAAACACGTGTAAATCCCGTTCATAATGAAAAAGTCACGATTTCTAGTGTCAATATCGTAAAAAGAACTGACAGGCTAAATAGGGAAAATAAGTCGTTGCCATAACCATATCATCATTCCATTCCATTCCATTCTCATGCCCATTTGGGCAATAAAATTGAACTAATTGAAGCTCCCACAACTGAGAACTCGACTACTTCTATGGAGCCCGCCCCGAGCACAGTGCGGCTTAACTTATCTATCCGAACCCAGCCCTCTGGGCCATGATCTAATCACTTTGAGTGATGTCTCTGCCCATCGAGAGTTTGGGTTGTCCATCCAGATCCGTGTCCGTATCCGTGTCTATACGCAGGGTTATCTATCCCCTTTGCGTGTTTTGTTTACATTTTACAAATGTCAACAAAAGAAAATGCACTTTGAGGTTTCTATTAGCGCTAAGGAGTTGGAGGTGCCAGTCACACATCAAGTCGGACGTGAGCTGTAGGTGTGTGTGTGTGGTGTGTTTGGTGTGTGTGTATGCTTGTGATAAGCGTGGCGAGCCTCACGCTGCGCTGCATTTGATGGACAGCAAAGCGGACGCGATAAATGCAACCGAGTGGAACCTCTGAAAAGTTGGCGACCACTGGCAAACATTCCATTTTAGAATTTCGGATTGGTCTTCCGATTGGGGGGTAGTCGCCGGTAATCCATCATAAAATTAGTTTCGCTGCGCTTGCACAAAGATTTTTGAACATAGATTAACGCAGCGAGCAGCTTGTTATAAATAAAAAGGAAAAATTATTGTACCCAACTATGTAAATAAATAATATACACATATATATATAATGTGCAAGATGAATGATGTGGTATAGACATGAAATATGAATTGAAATTTCAACTAGAACTAACGGTGTGCATAATTTAATTCTCATAGGGCTAAATATGCACAGACGCCATTATTTATGCAACCTTTGATCCATATTTGAGCTAATTTCATTTCCGTCATGAATAGCTTAAGAGTTAATTCCCATTTCGAATTTTATGCTTAACATTTCTATCAGCTTTCCCTTCACATTCACACATCGCTTTTTACGCATAATAATTTCCACTGGGCCAAATCTAAATCTAATGAAAATCCAATCAAATTGGCAAGGCCTACACATGCGTATATTTTTCATATTTTATAACTTCCTTTGCCGGCTTATAACAAAGAGAAGTTTATTAAAAGCCACAGATATTCCTACGAAATTCACAAAATCTCTTCAATGGCCAAATACGGCTGGCAATCAAAGCACTTGGCTAATTTTGGAGTTCATTTAGGTGAGATTGTCACTGGAACGACAGTTGGCCATAAGCAATCGGAATCGTATTATGACTGGCACTCAGGGCTCATGGGACCCGTCTGCTCCAACAAGTGAATGGGCTGCCAGAGCAATTTGAACTTCCGCCAACGCTTTGATGTTGGGGCCCGACCCTAAAACCCGACAAATGTGCCTGCAGGAAATATTAAAGCTCAAATCGACGACAACGAGTAAACTTCTTGACAGTGTGCGGCGGGTAACTAGCCCGGGGACATTTGGCCCAGAGTCAAATAAATGGCAACATAATAAAAAAAAAACCGAAAGAAAAGAGAAACACTCAATTGCATGACAAGGGTAATGGGTGGGAGGGATAGGGACAGATAAATACGGAACCGAGCTTGGTCATAAATGGCCAACAACTTGGATCGCAAATTGTCATTGGTCACGTGCAGAGTTGTGAGCATTGTTGTTTTTGTTGTTGTTTGAAAATATAAAAATAAAGGAAAAATCAAAGCCACATTTACGTTAAAGTCGTTGCTGTCATTCAAGCTTTATTTGCTGTTGTGCTTGTTGCCATTGTCAAGTGGCGCCTATTGAATGCACTTGGTAGGTGGAGGGAGGTGGGAGAGGGCCTTTGGCTTGACTCATTGCCAATTTGTCGCCAGCCGTTGTCATTTTTACTGTATTTTTATTGCTATGTGGCTTTAAAAAGCTTTAGAAAGTCTTGGCTTACAATGTGTTAATCTGAATTATGTTATAGGATAATAATTTAATGTTTTTTATTAACGTTCAGTGCATTTTAAACTAAAGAATATATATTACTTAGAGTTGTATAATACTGTAAAACTGGCTAAAAATTTTAAAAACATTTACCATGCATTCGCAATTCTCAATTGTTATTATCTTTCTACCAACTCTGCAATATTTTATTTATAGCTGCTTTTAAAATGTTCTCAAGCTAAAAAAAAACATATCCATGACAAGCGTTTACCCAGTTCCACATTTCCTGCTCCACATATCTATTTCGTTTTCATTTTATAAAAAAAAAAAACATAAACATACAATTTGATTTATTTGCTGATCTATTTGGATCGTTGATGTTGTTTTCTGTGCTGGTGTTTATTTTTCGAGAGGCGCCAAGTTGTTGTTGCTTATTTATAAAAGCGACGAAAAGCTCTCGCCCATGGTGCTTCCTCATTTCTCATTTTGCAGAGTGCTCGCCCCGAGGGCGTAAGCCAAACAAATGATCTAAATAATTACCCCGTGCTGTACGTGGAGTTTAACAGCATAACTCGCCACATGCAGCCGATTGTCAAAATATTTTCTTTTCAATTTCGAGCTGCAGTAAAAATAAATAAATAAAATCCTCGTTTACGCTAGCAAAGGGGAGAAATTGACTGATTGACTGAATAATTGGCCCCACTTAGCATTGATTGTCTTGCCAAGCAGCGGTGTAAACGAGCCAAGCAAATGGATTCAAGGGTGCAGCAAAAATAAAATTAAAAAAAAAAACAAAAATTGTAAGAAACGCGAAACTGAGCAATACACTGAGTAATGGGAATAAAAAGGGAATAAAAAAGCTATGTGAACATTATAAACTATTTTAAGCTTTAAAAACTGGCAATTTTAAATTTTGAAAAACAATTTTTTTTCGAAATTTCATAAGGGGGGAATACATGCTTTTTTCAAAAAAATCAAAAAAAAATGTTTTTCAAAAACGCATTGATTTGAAATGTAGAATTCAAATAAATGAAAAATCATGACCAGAATGCCATCATACATAAAAATCGGTTCATTTTTGTCAAAGTTATGGATGTTTCATATATGAGACCTGTGGGTCCAAGAGCCTTACATGTCAAAATTTTTGTCAATTTTGACATGA
>SCDY01000332.1:0-68669 GCA_004143825.1 Drosophila micromelanica
ATTTAGTGCCGAGAGTTTGTGTGTATGTGTTAAATGCTGGGTTCAGGGTATCTCCTAGTCGGGAGGTCCCGACTAGAGCAATCTTACTTGTTTTATAATTATTCTTTTATTTTATAAAAATAACAAATGTATGTTTTATCAAACTGAGTGAAATTTTGTTGGATAATGAACTAAAAATATAACGTTCTAATCATCATTAAATATAGGATATAAAGATAATAATCTATAGTTCGCTTGCCAATCATTAAGCCAATTATCTTTTGCTCACTTGAACTACTACTAGTTTTTTTTTTTTGGCATTTAAATTAAGCAAAATTATAGAAGAATAAATGTATCGATGTCATAATAATTCAGGTTTTTGGTTTCACAATTTTAGGTCTCATAAAATACCTAAGATGTCGCTTGATATACTAATTTAATCAAATTAAAATAATAAAATTAATGGAACATTTTTCTTTTTATGTGTATAGGCTTTTAATTTATTTAAACTATTAAAATTTAAAAAACAATACGTATATAAAAAATTTCATTCAGTTTAAAAAATAATAGAAATTCAATTATTTTTAGCGCGTCAACAAGAATGAAAAATTTGAAATATTTCTTAAAAATGGATTTGAAAACAACTATTATAAATTTAATGAAAAACTTTCGTTTGCCATTTGCAACAATTTGCTGTCTTTTTTTTTTGTGGCATTGTCGGTTGACTAACAGTTAGATAACAAAGTTCATTCAAGCTCATCCAATGAATAGCGGAGCATTCATTTCAATTGATATAAGCGTCGATTGCAGCTTGAATGCTTTTCGCATTGTTTGTAATTGCAATGCAATTTAATAGATATCTGTGCTCGGCCGAGTACGTGATAGATGGTACATATAAATATTTCACAAGATTTTCTATTATATGCTCGCTAAAACACGCACTCAACCGGGCCGGGACGGACAGGTTTCGCAACGGTAACGCCGACGACGCAGAACGGGCCAAATGAGAGAGAAAACTGAGCAAATCTTTTGTAGGCCTGGCTCAAACAATGCCGGCAACAAAGTGACCGATCAGGCGACAATTTTAACAACAATCAACGCCAATGACGATGTTGTTGTTAAACTGCCAATGTAATTTATGTACTTTAGCTGATGGCTTGTGAAACACACTTACACACACACACACACACATGCACACGCACATTAGCAGCTAACTGTTAGGTTCGTGGCGGACCAACGAAATAAAGTATCTGCAAAATTTATCTGCGTATCTGGCAAAAAAAATTATAAAAAATAAAATACAAACACTGACAACTGAAAAACCTGTTCGCATTTTGCCCGCCGGCCCATTCTCGATGGCCAAAGCCAATGGCTTGATTTCTGCTTTTGAAAGTTTCCATCAATGAAAGTCCATAAGTCTTTCAACCAGCGCACAAAATCATAATATCATAAAAAAAAACAAAATAGAAATAAAATCATAAACAATAACAACAACAACAACAACAACAACAGCAACAGCAATGGCGGCTCAGATCCGCATCGCTGCCCATTCAATCAGAACTCGCATTTGCATTCGATTTTGAAAAGTGTTTTGACCCTAAAGCAACTGACAGCACAACAACAAATTCGTTGAAATCGCCGTCGTTTCATGTTAACCATTTGATATTTTCGTATTTTGTTTTTTCCTATTTTTGCTAGCCACACGGCGTATGAGTAATAAATGCGTTGACCATAAGAACGCAAACTGGCTAGCAAAGTCGCTGTCGCTGTTGTCGCTGTTGTCGCTGTTGTCGCTGTTGACTGGCCATCTCACCGTCGGTGGCCTGACCAGAAACCAGGCCCAAGCGGCTGCCCCATCGCTGTTTTATTTTTTTCCCACGCTCGCCGTCGCAATCGCAGTCGCAGTTTTTTATGCACACTGAGTACTAACTACCTTCGTTTTTCGTGCAGTCGCCGCACAGTTGAACGAATCCAATTTGTCATGGCAAATCAATTACACATATATTGCCAAATAGTATCTGTGTTGCATGAGATGAAAGGAAAGGATGAATTGAAAATCAGCGCAGTCCTCGGTAGATCAGCTGACTAAATGTACACACAATTTGGGCAACTGAAAAAAGAGGATCCAAGTTCGAATCCCGGGCGAGTGCATGGATGTAGTGCTTGTCCTTTAGGTTAAGAAATAATAATGGTTGCTAATGGAGATTGATAGTGTATAAATAGTATTGCAATATTTTTTTGTTTGAATTATAGAAATACTTTATTTTCTTACTTTTAATATTTATGTGAAAGTAAAAGATTATATTATTAATTACTAATTATGAATTTAATAATTATGTTTTTTTGCGTTTTATACTATTTAAAAAGTGTTACTTATAAAGTGTAGAAGCTTTTAAGCTCCTAGATGAGATTGGCTTAAACTGGTTGAAGCTTTTACATCACCATTTGCAACTGTTTAAGAAGGCGTAAAAAACGCAAATTGCATATTGTTTTTGCTTTAAGTTTGTATCACATTTTTCTGTTGTAAATCACACCACTGTGCAGCGCAGCCATGTGCTGCTAATTTAATTATTTTATACCCAGAACCCATTGAAAATGGGTAAAAAGGATATAATGGTTTTGTGCAAATGTATGTAACAGGGAGAACACATAAAGTATATATATTCTTGATCAGGATCACTAGCCAAGTCGATTAAGTGTCTCTCCGTTTGTCTGTCCGTCTGTAGGTCCGTCTGTCTGTATGAGCGCGTCGAATTCAGAGACTACAAAAGCTAAATAGCTGATCTTGGACTCATTCGGTTGGGATATACGATACGCAGATCAAGTTTATTTTAAAAGATCGATAACTCCTTCCATTTTCTTATTATCGATATTTATCGCTTTTTTGACTCGGTTTTTTAAGCATAACTCCTACTCTATAAGTGCTAGAGACACCAAATTTATTTTATTCTGTTCGCGTAAAACATACGAAGAATATAAATATCGATAAAACCACAAATCAAATACTACAGTCTTGTAAATTGGTTAAATCGGTAAGAGTTGTGAATGTGAAGCAGTGTGTCCCATATATATATTTCATTTTTCGTTGGTAATTGCGGATTTATTTTATTTTTTTTTTTAATTTTTTAATTACCTCAATACTCATTAAATGCCGAGCGATTGTGTGTATGTGGTAAATGCTGGGTGCAGGGTAGCTCCTGGTCGGGAGGCCCCGACTCGAGCAATCTTGCTTGTTTTTTTTGCATTTGTGTCTCAAAGTCCGAGCTAAGGCAAAGCAAATGCCGCCAAGCGTTTGAGTCAGTTATTTATTGTTGATTGTGAATTTTTAATTGAATTCATTTAGACGGTAACGATGCCGACGTGTTTGTTGCTGCTTTTGCTGTTGTTGTTGTTTTTGCTTCAATAATTGCATTCAAAATCGGTGGCATTGCGCAGCCGCATTCGCATTTATTCACTCGAAAATCATAACAAAAAAATAAACTTTAAATACGTATTAAAAAAAATAAAATTACTAACTAACGGCAATAAACAAAAAAAAATAATAATAATATTGTATAAGCGTGATGAAAACAACAAACATAATACAAGAAATACGAACAACAACAACAAAAGCAAGAATTGCAGCAAAAGTTTTCTTTTATTTTATTTATTTATCGCTTGGCAGTTTTTCATTTAGACGCAATCAAAATGCATTTGAATTTCAGGTTTTCGGTTTTCGGTTTTCGGTTTCGGTTCCGCTTTGGTATTCAATTAAGATTTGGAAATCTGAACAATCAAAAAAAAAAAATTTTACTTTCGTTTTGCATCACACTTGATGATTGCAAAAGGTCAACGCAGAAGTTTCTGTGCATTTGTGTGGATATTGTGACGTCACAATAAGACGCTTACGATAACGCTTACGATGACGACTTTGATGGCCATTAAATGCGGCGGCAACTACCTAATTTATTTATCATGGCCCGATCATCAGGCCAACTCATCAACAACACACTTATGAGCTTAAATGCAGCCGCCGCGCCGCTTGCAACATCTAAGCCCCAAGCGGAATTCGAGACCGCCCAGCCGATTGACATTTATGCATGGCCATAAATAAATAAAAAACCGTGGAGAAAAGCACCGCACACATTCCATTGGGTGTGTACAGACCCGAGCTGTGTGACCAGTTCCAGTGACAAACCCCAAGTGGCCCAGCATCATCATAATACTGACCTTGGCGTTGTCTCGTCGGGTGGTGAGAGGGGGAGGTGTAAGCGGCTCTGGGTTCGATTTAACCAAATGGGAGTGGGCCAATGGCTGGCTTTTGAGGCCAAGCCGCGTGCAACACGCTCTCCCCGTAAATCGTTCAAATCTATATATTTTTTTACCATAGGAACTGGGTGAATGTCAGCTGTCATTAGCTCCACGATTATGTGACCTTTTACTTGCGAACAGTCATTGAAAGCAGCGCAATAAGTCAAACGGAACTATGCTCAATTCCTGATCTGATCTAGTCTATATAGAATTTCACGCTTCCGCAATCATAAAATACTTTGGGTTTTGATACTAAAGCTGCTTGATTTCATCTTCTATCTTTGAAATCAATACCTTACAAAATTACGTGTGATAAGTTCATCGAGAAAGCTTTGAATTAAAAAAATAAATAGCTTAAAGAAATGTTTAAATGCAAACTAATTTTTCAAAGTATAAAGTTTATAACAAAAATATATATCGAAACTTGTAATGGGATATCAGTGGAAAACATTTTGTGGTGGATATTTTTGTTTATAAACTTCTTAAATTCCTTTAGAATATAAAGAACTAAAAACATAATATCCATAGCTAAATAATAAAGCTTTGATTTCACATATTTATAAATATTAAATTACCAAACCCTTTTCCAAATACAAAAATGCATTTCTTGAAATCTTTCTATAAGATTTTTATATTTTTCCCAATTGTTTTTTTTATTAAATAAATCATTTGCAGCAAAAATACTTTCAAACTGCAAAATATCCAATTAAAATATCTATATATTTACATTCAAAAGTTTTGGGGGGAAAAAAATACGATTGTTGCTATAAAACTGTTTTTTTTTTGGCAATTTGAATGGCAACTGTTGCTGTTGCTTTTGTTTTGTTTGCCGTTTTGTTGTATGCTTTCTAAGCACCACAAATACACCCACCACAAAAAATTCGAGTATCTAACTATCTACGCATAACTGTTGTTTATAGCTATTGTTTATTTATGACCATATGGGCAAAGCCAGAAACAATCAAGTGGCCCAAATTGATGCGGGCAACAATCACCGTAAATTTTGAAGTTTAGCAAAATAAAACAATTGAGAATATTTGCGTTAAGAAAACTCGACTGGTAGATACTCTGTATTAAAACATTTGATTCAATAAAAGAGTTTGATTTCATTTAAATTGAATGTGGAAGAAACATAGAATAGAATTCTATAATATATATATTGATATAAGTTCAAATACAAATACAATATTTTTAAAAAATAGTTCATAGTCAATTCTATGGTAATTTTACAATTCTTTTAATTTCTTTGTTAAGTTTTATAAAGTATTTCAATTATTTTCATGAACATACATAATTATTTTTGAAACTCATTTCACTCGTTTGATCGGAGTATAGGGTATATATGTTACAAGCACCAACAAAATAAATCACTATAGAATGCCTATATATAGTTCAGGGCATGTAGGCATAGGCCATTTTAATGCGTCAATGATTTTTTTGAATTTGGATTTTTGTAAATGCTATTGTGAAAAACTATTGACCTTAAATTGTCGCAAATGCGTTGGCGTAATGATCCCAAATTCTTGCCCATGAAAACAGATCAGAGCGACTATTTTAAGCAAATGAGCTGAAATTGATGCTTTGACTGCTTTTGGTACTAACTAAAACTAAACTATGCGCAGGAAGCCCGCACACAACTGATGTTGCTGCTGTTAGCTGTTGCTGCTAGCTGTTGTTGCTGCTAATGATGATGGCAATGACAGCTATGACAGCTGCGGCGCATATGCAAATCAAGTTTCGGTCAATTGCATGGCCAATTAACGACAACGGAGCTCAATATCCGGGCACGGGCTCCGCTCAGTGGGGCAATTAAATGACCAACGCTTGAATCGGCACAAGAGCAACAATTACGAATGCGGAGCAGGCAGCCGTGGCACATGCAACACAACGCTTTCACTTGCCATTGCCCGTTGCCCGTTGCACGTTGCACGTTGCACGTTGCCAGCTGCCAGCTGCCACTGGCTGCTACTCCAAAATCCTAGCCAAAGATCAAAACGTGGGCGAGCACCAGCTTTCCCACGTTGCTGCAGCTGCCGACAGTGCTTTTGTTGTTGCTGTTGCTGTTGCTGTTGCTGTTGTTGTCGGCTTGGGGCTTGGTCAACCATTAGTCACGCTCAGTTCTGTTTATCTGGCGCGGCTTATTCGCCCGAAATCGCAGCACATATAGACACTGGCCGTTGTCTTTGCCAAAAGAACAAATAAACAATCGGAAATATGTTCGGCAATGTCCATAGATGTTGCCATTGTGGCAATTCCCATTCCCATTCCCAAACCCATTCCCGCTGCCGTTCACTTTTCAGTTGCTGATGCTGCTGTTGCTGATGCGCATGTGTGGCCCAAGGCTTATTATTGTTATGTTGTCCGTCGCTTTGGGCCGCTTTGTTTGCATAATAAATAAGTCCGGCTAAGAGCCAAGTTTATGCCAACATCAGCAACGCGCAACAAGTGTAGGGCAACCAAATACGAGATACCCTACACCCACGTTTGTCATTTCAATAACTTAATTTTGTACCAAAAACTTTTATCATTTTTATAAAATGACTTTTTTAAATCAATGCTTAACAAACGTTAATATTTTATTTTCAATTTCTTATAACTTTAAATAAAACAAGCAATATTTTTAGAAAATATGTTATTTAATATACATTTATATGCATATTTATTAATTTAAATACATTTACATACACACGAAATGTACATTGTACCTTTTAATTAATAAAGTGCCATTTTTGGTACATTTGGTACATTGTGGTAGAAATTTACCAAAACTGGTACTTTAAGACTTGGAAAATTGACAAATTGTCTTTTTTTAATTTCGGGGTTATTCTATAATATTCTATATCTTTGTAAACTATTTGGGAATATACCAAAATAGGAATTTGTAATACTTTTAAATTTAAAAATCAATATTTATCGACGCTGACAACAACTTTGTTATACCCTTTAATACCCCTCCCCCGAAATGTTATGCACACGGGGTAAGCCAGCAACAAAATTAACGCTGAGTGTTGCTGCTGGCGCAAGTTGCTGCCGTGAGACATTTGGCGCCCGCTGCAACATCCACTTCTGTTTTTACTAATTTTTATGTTTTTTGTTATTTTTTGGTTTCTGTTGAATGTTAAGCGGCATTTAAGCCAGCCAAAGCAGCCAATTTGTTGCACAAATTGAATGGCAACCCAAAAGACAGGCTTTTGAAATTGTTTTGACGCTTGGCATGGGAAACGTACGCCCAAGAAAGTTCCATTTCAGGCAATGCAACCGGAGCCGTAACCGGAGCCGGAGTTGGAGTTGGAGTTGGAGTTGAGCTCGTCGAGCCGTGACCAAAGCGCGTTCTGTGCAATTTACAATTATTGCAAGTGGGAGCTGTCTGTGCACATCAAAATTGCCGACACTATAAATGTAGCTGGGGCTAGAGAAGGCGTTGATCATAGCTGCACCTTTCACACACACACACACACACACACAAATGTACCGGAAACTTGCGGGGCTTGGCCCAAGATTTGTAAGTTTGGAGGGAGGGTCGCAGGTATTTCAATAACTACAAATCAAGCTATTGAGCCACAAAAAAAAAAGAAGACAACAGTGAGAGAGAGAGAGAGAGAGAGAGAGAGAGGCGGAGAGAGTGAGTGATATGTGCCGAACTCTATAGGTGGTGCCAATAATTAATTTTTTTCTTGCATCATTATCTATTTATATATGTATGCACATATGTATAAGTGCAAAATATCAAACAAAAAATTGCTTAAATATATATACAGATATTTTAACTTTAAAGCAAGATTTTGACAATGTTTAATTCATTTTGTTTATTTTTTTTGTACAAAAATAACGCAAAAGTGCAGCAAATATGTATTTTTGTCATGTTTTTTGTTCTTGGGAAAACGAAGTTCGTCTGAAAATTATATTTGCAAAGCAATCAAAGCTTGAGACTTTAAACTTGTCAAAACGATAAGAGATCAACGAAAAACTCAATTTTACCTAAATATTAACAAGACAGCAAATTTGGCAAATAGAACTTTTAAAGGACAATTAAAAATAAATAAATAAATATTTAAAGTAAATGATTTTTAAATGAAAACAAAAATGTAAATAAGCCCTTAATGTATTCTGACTATTTGACTATTGAGTTACAGTCTTTGAGCCACCTCTAAAGTAATCCATACGAAAGGTTCTTTTCTCTTTTGAACTGAACCCAGTTAACCAAATGTGTTTTTAACACCTGCAAATGTCGCAAATGTGTAATAATCGCAGTGAATATTCACACTGACTTTTCACCAAGTTCTTTAGGTTGTGAATCTGGCATGACCTCGATCTATGGCTGACCAGACACTCATCTTCGTTCATTTATATATGTATGTACATATGTATGTATGTACGTATGTATGTATGTTGTTGTAGCTCACCTACATTCATGTGCATCAAAACGAACAGATAGACAAGCTTTTAGGAAGGGGGAGGGGGAGGGCGGCCGGCCTGATGAACGGACGCACTCAGCGAACAGTATCAGAAAGTGATCATAAATCTGTATAACCTGTATATGTTGATTTTCACCAACTCGCTCGCCATCAGCACACACATACACACACACACACACACACACACAACACACATACATACATATTTATGTATATCGTGTATTGCTTGTTTATGTGCACTCAGAGAAAACATAAAGATTGGACAGGCATTAGTATCGCATTTTCTTCTATAATTTTTGCAAGCATTTCATTCTTGAATATTTCTAAATTCTTGTTTTCATAAATTTAATTGTTAAAATTCGCTTTTAATCCGAATTCTGTTTTAGATGAATTTTCAATCCTTTTATGAACATACCATTATACATGATACTGAATTTTGAACAGTGTAAAATATAAATAAAAAGATAATTGTAGTTTAAGCAGTGATATTACAAAAAATTGCATTATTTTTTCATGTGATTTTTGATTTTTATTATTATTATTATGCTTATTATTTTTTATATTAATACATTTTTGAAATTATTTTCTTTTCTCCAAATCATAATTAATTGTGTTTTTAAAAATATTTAATTAATTAAAATGTGTAGCATGGAAAACAAATACTAAAGTTTAACAAGAACTTTTGTTTATTTATTTTTTGTTATATACTTTTTTAGAACTGAAACTAATCTACTATTTTTCTCTACCAATATTTTTTATTTAGCCAATAACTTATGCACATGAATTTCTTCGGAACGTATTTATCGTGTAAAAAGAGTATTATATGTATTGTATTTATTATAGAAAAGTTCTTAAAATACAAATGCTTGCATATCAGTTTTTTCTCCGAGTGTACGTTTGTGTGTGTATGTGTAACTAGACATGTACTTGCTTATAACGAGGCAAAGCTGGAGTCGCGTTCTGTGTGCCCCAAACATAAAAAGTGAATTTTTGGCACTCCACTTCAGCCTTCGACTTGCGACGCTTTTGTTTGTTGTTGCCATTGTCATTGTTGTTGTTGTTTTCGGATGACTTTTATACACTTTGTGTGCTGTTTTGGTTTTTGTCTTTGGGTCTCTGTTACTTGACTTTATTTGATTTTATTTTATTAAGCTGCTGTTGTTTTTTTGTTTTGTTTTTGCGCACTTGGCCTTAATTGCGCATGCGCGCGCACTTTCAATTCCTTTGGATGATGACGCTGTGGTCGGTTCGCGGGGAGGGGGCGGGATTGGGAGCGGGCCGGGCAAAACGTGTGTCAAATTGAAGCTGGGCCAGAAGTAGACTCAATAATGATGCGGCTATGCAATGTAATGATTTTCAGTTGAGGGGCAGGGGCAACGAATTGAGGGGCGGGCGAAACCAAACGAAAATTGCTCTAAAACACTGCGAGCCAAATGCTGGCCAAAAAGCAAGTTCATGGCAACAACAACAGCAACGGGAAGCTAAGTAAAATGAAGTAGTATAAACAAAAGAAAAACATACCGATATGTGCATACACTACAAAATGTAAAAATTTCTCATAATAGATAATTGAATTATATTGCAGAAGTAATAAATACCCCATAAATTCAAAACCAATCTGAGTGTTGGTTTATTACTATCAAATTTGTATGGTTAAGTTTAGGTACAGCGACTATTCCATTGATGCGTTTAACCGCAAAGCCTGAATGATCATGTTTTTTGCCACCCTGATCTGATTGAAGTGTATTCAAAAAAAGAGTTTTTAAGATTGTCTCGCACACAGATTTCTAGAGGCTACCAGCAGCAGCGAGATGTTTTTATTATATATACATACATATATATAAATTTTTTTTTAAATATTTATTTCTTTATTTTACTTCTTTTTTTTTTGCTACTTTGGCAACAGGTTCGTTCGCTGTTGTTGGGAAAAAGTCAAACGGCTCAATAATCGAAGACGGCTCCAACTGAGTGTCCAAGTCCAAGCGGCTGGGCTCACTGGAAGCCGGATAAAATGAGGACAACGACAGCGACAACTTTAATGAGGTTATGTCTAGCTTGTGTGTATCTGTGCAAATGTATCTGTATCTGTATATATCTGCGTCGGTGCTTTTGGTATCTGTGCCTGTATCTGTATATGTATGTGTGCCAGCTGGGATAGGCAGCCAGTCAGCCAGGTTTGGTCTTTTTAGGTTTTTCATTATTTTTATTAATTTTTTGCTGTTTTGTTTTCAATTTGTTTTTTTTTTTTTTTTTGTTGTACTCAAATGCAAGCCCAACCAACAACAAGCATAAACAAAGCAAAAATAAAAATAACAAATGCAATGCATATTTGCTCACCTCTTCCTCTGGTCGTAATGCCTGGTACGAGTACTCGTAATTGCTGTTGACTTTTGTTGCCTTGGCTGTTGTTATTAATGTTGCTGCATATTTTTGTTAGCTTTCAGCAAAATTGCACAAATCATAAGATTACAGAAAAACAACTTCAAAACGCCCAACTCTATCAAATATGCACAAAATTCATATGCTTTTCACTTCCACACTAAAGCGAAACAAAAAAAAACCAAAAAAAAAAAAACACAAACCATAACAAAAACAAATTGTGTCTTAAACGAAGAAAAAAACCGTTGCACGCCTGCGCTTTCAAAATTGTTTTGGCAAAGCTTTTACACAGACGCAGACGCAGCGTCAACTTTCACGTACGAGTGTTCAAAGCAAACTGACAACGGCGTCGGCGATGGCGATGGCGATGGCGATGGCGACGACGACGGCGACGGCGACGGCTCCTCCAATTCGATTGCGACTGCGCCAATCACCACCGCCGACAAGCAGCTCTGACCATTTAGCCGTTTTAAAGCTAAAAACGAGCAGCAAATGCGCATATTAAGCATTTTTACTGGCATAACATTTAGTTAAAGTTAATATTTTTAACGTTTAGAAATGAGCGAATTCAATAGAAAATATTATCATTTGTATAGTTCTACATTTGTATAGAACAACGTTTTTATTTTAGCCATTTTACATAGGTAACACCATTTGTTTATAAAAGCTAAAACTAAATGAATGAGGTTTTAATTAAAATTGCTACATTACTAGAGATATTTGTTATTATCTTGAAACTGGCTATAAAACAACTTCAGCATCTTTTGCAGCTGGCAACTGTAGCAACACGGTTGCGCTTAGTCGGCGTTGCCACTGCGTCGCAATTATGCGACTAATTCGCCGCGACCGCAATCGTTGCCCGTTGTCTGACGATCAACGGCCGCCGCACTTACCTGGCTGATTAGCCGCCGATGCTGCCACAGTGGCCGCCGCCTTGCCTCAGTTAATTTCCTTCAATTTTGCGGCTTTTTCGCACACGGGCTAGTGCCCATACATCCATTACGTGTCCACATAAGAATGTTTGTACGATTATTTACAACCTGTGTACAACTGTACATTCGTTATGGGCGTCCGCAAATTGACCCATAAAATTATAACGTCACTTTTGGCGACCTTATCACAGATTTCCTTGACAAACAGCAGCTAAACATAAAACTAGCTTATACTTATTGAATTTTTATTATTAGTGAATCGTTTTGGCAAAAATACAGTTTAGGCAATTTAACAGATTTAACAGATCAATCATCAATATCATTCGAAACATAATCACGATCACTTCATGATTTGTATTCAAGCAAGGTATATCCCTACGAGCTGTGCTTAATAAAATCAAAACACTCAAGCGGAAGACATTCGCAGAAATTATATCTTATCTGATGTTGATAAAAAAAAAATATGTTCTCTTGTCTGGCTTACGGTTCGAACCTCAACGTTCGATTTGTGAGTATAAGATTCTCGCTTTCTTAAAATATGTTTTTATAAAAAATATAATTTACTAAATTATTAAATTAACTAAATTCAATTAGAAAACATTGGTTTGAATCGGAATTTGGGTTCTACTATTTTACTGTTAATTCTTTACACACAAAATCTTACCATAAATAATGTGTAGAAGGGCAAACTTACCTACTCCAATGCTATATTCTTATTATAAATGTTAAGACACATTAAATGAATTTGTAATATCGATATTTATACTGATCAAATTTAATAGAACCAATTCAGATGCGTATTGTGTTTTTTGCTTGCCAATGATGTTGCTCACTTTGCTTTTCTGACCTCGAATGCTTCATAGGTATAATCTTGAATAACTTTCATGTTCCTAATGATGAACTCCTTAATGGCGGCCACATACTCGGCTGCCGTGGCGATGAGCTTTTTAAAGGCCTCGATTACCTTGCCCTCACCCTGTAGCTGACCCCTGTAGCACTCTTCGGATACTTGGGTGATGTAGCCGCGTAATCCCAAGACTTTCGCCTGAGCGGCGGTAAACAGCTCAAACGCCTCCTGCGATACTTTTCCAAAAATCTCAAAATCGCAGGACATAATGGTCGGCTTTTCTGCGGGAGCTGCCATATTGTCGGTTATAAAGTAAATTTCAAATGCCCACTTGAAATAATGGGGCAAGCATTAAAATCTAAGATTCCTACGATAATCCAAGTAATTGCTTCAAATTAAAGCAAGTTCCTATCTTTGGAATAGATCAGCAGCAGAAAAATATAAGAACAAAAATAACATTAAAACAGCAACAATGTACATCATGCAAAAATAATTCTCGTTATTAATACTTATTATAAGTTAGATAAGAATACAATTATAACAAACGAAAAAAAAATTTAATTTAAATTTAAATCACATTTCGGTTTAAAGTCTTTTTAATGCCATGTTCTTGTAGAATGTATCTGCTTAGCGGCATTTGTATCTCAGTCTAAAAGCGATTTATCTCAACTTTGTTTCTGGTCGACTCTTCCGTTAAGACGGGTACTACGGTGCGCCTAAAGGGCCGCATGAAGGGTGAACATAAAAAATGATTATAAATTAAACAAATTGCTTAATTAAATTGCAAACAAAGACAGAGACAAAAAATCACACGCAAAGCAACAAAGTAAATTAACTAACAGAAAACACGAAGTAAAAAATAATATAAATATTTGCGACGCACCGAAGACGCAATACTCTTAAAAATAAATGGATAAACACAAACATAATTAATAAAATAGTGGAAAAAAATATAAATTTGATCAATTAAAAACAAATAAGGTTTTCAGTAATCATTTTCATATAATAGAAAAAATGACCACTTTTCATATTTAAATTTGCATTGTACTTTTAATATAGTAAAAATCCAGTTAAAAAGTGTATAAATTTAAGTTATAATTAAATGCTTTTGTATTACAATAGTTATATAGTATGGTATATATGTATGTGTCTATATCCTCCACAAAATTTGAAATTCAAATGTTCGTTTCCTGCAATTGTTTCTTCTTCAAACTTCATCAGAAACTTGTGAGGCTTGTGCTTGGCTTTGAAGGGGATTGAAAGTAAATGTGAAAAGTTGTCAACCTTTAGGGCAGGTTGCGCTATTAACTGCTCTGCTACGTGACGTCACGCGGCGTGTGTCGAGGCAATTTTCCCAGAAAGAGTCAGAAAATTCGCAGCACGCAATTATGCGCAATTTTCTTGACCGAGCAACGAAGCGAAATAGCGCGCAATTATTACATAAGACATGACCAGTAAAACAGATTAAACAGATAGCTTGTTTAGCACACATACACACACACATATACATAGGCATACTATTAGAGAGAAGAGTATACTTAATGGGATTCCTGTTAACAATTTAATATTCATTTAGCAAACTTTGTTCGTGCAAATCTGAATTTAGCTTAAGTGCTATTATATAGATACATATTTTCACAGATTACAAAAAAAAAAACAACAAAAAAATACATATAGGTATATAAATGGGCGTACATGATATTCATATTGTTTACACAAGATTCATTATTTGCATTTTGACCCGCACAGAAGCCATGAGAATATCGATTCACAAAAAAAAATGTATACGTATAATATATATGTAGATGGACACCCCGTTCTTTTTGGGGCTTACGTTCTGCAAATGGAGAGCGTGTCCAACAGAAAAACGGCTCCATTGATGATCATCAACGAGCCGGCAGCGATGGCATTGCGCTTGCGATCCTTCAAGAAATCGTACATATCATGCCACTCATCGATGACCAGCGCACCTGAAGCCACAAACAGAATGCAGCCAAGCAGCGAGATCAGGGCATTCAAGCGTTTCTCCACAACTGAATTGATCACGTGACCTGTGCAAAGAGATGCATTAAGATTACGATTATTGATTCTATTTGAATCTATCGATGGATAATGAATACTCACCGACCAGCAGCACGGCACAGATGATGGTGAAGCCGCCAATTGTACCGCAGACAATCAATGGACGCTTGCTCAAATCGCCGACAACCTCATAGAGCACAACGCAGGCAACGGCAATGCCCTGTGGATGTAAAAAATCAAATAACACGAATAAATAATAATCAATAACAGGAAATTTTTTAATTATTTTCATAGATATTTGCATTTAAAGAGAAACAGAACCTGTGTTTTACAAGCAACTACCAAAATTTAAAAATTCACTCAGCGAATTTGTCAGGAATTGCATGCTGAAATCAACTAATCCCAAACTGTACCGCACTTAAAAAAAAAAAACGCTTAAAGTACGGTCAATAAATAAAAGTATAAGATTAATTAAAATAAAAAATTTATAAAATAAATATTTATATTATTTTAGAATGAAAAACAAATCATATAATATTTAAGCACATTTTAACATTGTTTTAAAATGTATTTATTTGTATATTAATACAATTTTATTATATAGTTATATTATTTATACATTTATAAACTTTATATGTTTTTGCTATAAAACATTATCTAATTTTGATTTGTACAAAATTTATTGGGCATGAAATATGACAAATGTGTCAGCAATGAAAATGGCGGCAGTGGCAAAGGCCAACACTCCAGAGGCCAAAATGGTGTTCTTATCACTGGCAACCTTGTAGCAGTTCATCCAGCGATCAAGGATAATGGCGCCAGTCGAAACGAAGAGTACGCAACCGGCAACCGTGAAGAGTAAATCGATGCGCTTGTCCAGTTTGGCGCTCACCAAATGTCCTGCAATTGATGTGGCATTCATTCATGGCTAACGGCTGACAATCGTGGTATTTATTACCTATGGTGAGGACACAGGAAATGATCAGATAGCCGGTAAGCGTTCCACAGACCAGCATCGCCTGGCTGCTATAGCTGTGATCCGCCACGCTCTCAATCAAAATTATAATGCTCGCGGTGAAGATCTGCGATGAACCCTCAAAGCCAATTGGATCAAACACTGATCTGGACGGACAGAGACGGACAAATGCACAGAGCAACAGACAGACAGATACGAAAAGAAAACTCAATAAAAGTGCATTCACGAAACATTTTGATTCCAGTTTTATTTTGAGTAAAAAAAATTTAATTCCAGAAATCAGAAAACTTAATTTAATAAACAATTAGTCAAGGTTGTTTTTCCATTTTTTGATATTACTATTTTAAAAAAATCCGACAAATATTATTTAAAATATTAAAAGCTGTTATGAACATTTTATAAGTTTATAAGAAATATAAATATATTCACGAAATTCGCTTTAGTTGTAACAATGGTAAAAATTTTAAGATTAAGCTATACAAAACAAGTCAGGAAAAGAATTAAATTAAATGCTTGCAGTAAATGTATAATCAAGCAATTGATGAACTTGTTTAAGAAAAGTAAATCCCCCTTTTTTTAAATTTATTATAATTAAAATGTTTTTAACGCTTTTGTCTGGAATTTCAACCGAATTGCTATTTAAAATTATTAAAAACAACAAATTTTTAAAGAGACCGTGACAAACAAAAAAAAAACGCAATTTTTTTAATGTGCAACCATTCATTTAAATATTATTATAGAAGCCGATACTTCAGTTCTAGTGCCATTCATTTGTCGCCATAAGCCGTTTTGCCTGTTGCCCATTTAATGCGACAAAAGTCGGTGGGCTTAACGCCATACGGAATTCCCAACGAGGGAGCCAATTTGCTTATCAAATATGAAATATTTAGATATTGATATGGCAAATGGTCGTAATATTGATGAGCCATTTACCGCGCACAGTGTCAACAAATGGATCTATCAAGTTATCTCTGTATATATATGTATATATATAGCTTATGTACATTTATATTGGAAATGAATGCTATGCGTGTTATAAATGAAACGCGCCCTGGTTATAAATGTGCCACTTGGTAGCTGGGGGACAATCAATCAATCACTCAATTAGAAACGCCGTTAGACGCCACTAATTGCCAGCTAAAAGGATGCGACACAGCTCCACATTCTGACCTCCGACCTCCGCCAAGCCATCAATTGTTTAATTTGTAATGCGAGCTGCTTGCAACAACATTAACAACAAAAGGTCATTAAGGTGGCATATTTAGAAGCTTTGCAGATAACACACAGACTCATAGTCATAAATATATGATAATATATACATGTACATGTACATATATATATATATATGTATATATATATATATATATTGGCGTATTGTTTACATCGCACCCATTAGCAGCAAATACAATTAGCTGCTACCACAAAATTATGTATGTCAACAATTACTAAATGTTGGGACCATTTGTTTGCATTTGGCACTCACAATGTTTTTATTGCTCAGCTGACAACAAAAAACAGAATACTTCTTTACTCTAAATGGACGACAGAAAGCCAGGTGCAAAAAACAAAATGCCCATTATTGAATATAGGATAATTAAATTTATGTTATTTCAAATGAGTTGAAATTTATTTATTTACTTGTTTTTATGTCAATAATATTTATATTTCATCTTACAACCAAAATTGTTATTTTACATGTGATATTGATTATATGTTCCATGGTTAAGAAACATTATTTAATAATGAAATAATAATAATACAAATGCTTCACTTGAATACTGAATTGTAGCCAAAAGTAATTACCAAAATAAAAACGAGCTAATGGCAACGACTTGTGGTTTGTCCGGGTGATTTTATGGGCTCTTAAATATTTTATTACCAATTCATTAGACGAAATGCGTCTTAAATTCCAACATAGACCTTGAAGCTGTCCATTAAATAACAAAAATAATAATGATTTACAGCCAACTTTGGTCAATTTTTAATGTAATTTTCAAAAACTCGACTGTAGCAATAATATAAATAAAAGGTTTGGGCTTTGCAAGGACAGAAATGATTATTCAGTTTGAGTTAGTAAAAAAAAAAAACTAAACAATAAAGCCCAGCAAAGTCATATAAGTTAAGTAAATAGTTTGTATCTAGCAAGAACTATTATCTAAAAATAATATTATTGCTGCTTGACTCAATTATATTAAAATTTGTTTATAATAAAAGATTGTACAACATTTCAAGGCTATGAAAAATGCATTAAAATCGAATAAAATGTTTATGTTTTCAGGCTGTCTGAGTCTTAAAAGGCGCTCCATAATATTCCCATATGGCCATTTCCTGGTAGCCAAAATCGAAACGAGGTTTTTTTTTAATATCAATATTATTTCAAACGCGAATTGTAAATAAGCTAACTTGCAGGAAATTTATATTAATTTCGAAACGATTTTGCTTAAGTTTCTCCCTCTTTCTCTGTTTAACAAAAACCTAAAATAAAAATTAAAAAATTTATTTTCAACAATGCAAAAATTTGATATGAAGAATTCATTTATAAGGCAAGCCAAGACCAAAATGCCATTAAACATGACAATCGGTTCAGTTTTGACCAAGTATTGCATTTCGAAATATGGGATCAATGGATCCGAGTGCTTTACATGTCCAAATTTTTGTCAATTTTGGCATGATTTTTGACCAAAAATTTTAACCCTTCAGAATCATCTTAAATATTGTTTTTTATACTATTTAAGCCAAATACAATCGAGTTAAAATATAATTTCGCAATTTTAAAATTTTGAAAAAAAAATTTCAAAAATGTATAAGGTGAAGTAGGTAATTTTTTTTTAAAAAATATCGAAAAAAAAATTATTTTCAATAATGCATACTTTTTGATTGTAGAATCAATCTATATGACAAATCATGACCAAAATGCCATCAAACATGAAAATCGGTTCAGTTTTGATAAAGTGATTCAAGTTCTAAATATGGGATCTATGGATCTGAGAGCTTCACATGTCAATGCGTTTTGTACCAAAAATTCCATAACAAATTTTTTTAATAATTCATGTATTTTAATATACAATCAATTTATAAGACAAAACATGGCCAAAAAAAAACCATCAAACATAAAAGTCGGTTCATTTTTGACTAAGTTTGAAGCTGTCAAAATTGTATAAACCCAATTTGGACATTTCGTCTTGCAAGTCTTCACAATTTACATGTGTAAAAGTTAGTTACTTCATTTAAAAAAAATTCCCATAAAAATTAATTGGATTTTCAAATGATTATGAAACCCGCCCATTGGCAGGCCATAGTTAAGCCCAGGGGCTGTTGGCCTAAAAATAGTCAAACAACTTGTCCAAATTAAGCGCCGCCGTTGCGAACCATGCCCATATATCAATTTTATTTCAAATCAGGTACGACTAATACGTAAGCAGTTGTGTTTCAATGTAGTTAGGGGCATGAAGCAATTAATTATATGACGCTGACATGCCATTGACATTGGCCATTGCTCCGCTGTCGACTGTTTTGGGGGTGGGGTGAGGTGAGGTGAGGTGGAGTGGGAAAAGCGACCTATCAATGCAACAAAACAGCAAACGAATGCGAACAAATGCGCTACAAATAGCGCCAGAGATGCGCAGTTAAAACATTTATTAGCTTGTAAACAGATTTGCGAATGTGTTGCAAGAATTATTTTTGGGCCAAAACTTAAATGCGGTTCACGCTACACGTATACATTTGTAGGTGTACAAATATCTAATGCAAACACTATTGTTGCGGCACCTTATCTGCAACACTTTGAGCTCATTCCCATGACCAGCGAGCGATCCATAAGCCAATAACAAATATTTAACCAAGAATGCGGCCTGGTCGCTACACCTATTTTGTTGGTGGCCACTGATTCTCGGACGCGCTGAGTCACCACTGGCTGCTGTTTGTGAGCTCATTAAGCGACCCACTAGAAAAAACAACAACCAGTGAAAAGATTTTCAAAATTAGCTATGCCGCTCACACATATTTGTTGTTGTTTATTCAATGCAGCGCCCGCAGTTACGACCTTTGCCGGCTGCCCCACTGGCGCACATGGCGTATGCGTAATGCGAATCTGTTTGCGCTCGCACTTGCTATTATGACATCATCATCATCATTATCATCATCATCAACAGCCGTTCGTGATCAACTTCGCTGCTGAGTACGTGCCAATGCGACTTGAGGCGGGTCTCGGCTTGATTTCATTTCATTTAATTAGCCAGTTAAAGCCTGGTGGCTATGAAAACTGCCCACAAAACCCAGCTAACTATACAAGTGCCTTTAAGGTGTGTCACCCGACAATAATATAATTCACACAAACAACAAGGCCACAGGCTGATGATGATCTAAGTATATGGCCATAACGTGTTTAATTTCCATTTTTATTCCCGAAAGCTTGCAATCATAAAATTATGCTTAATCCCATGACACAGTTTTGTTTACGTACAGCATAAAAAAGAAGAGCACGTAATAATAGCTTTAAAAGCATAACAATTGAATATAGCTATAGAATATAGAGAATGTATTAAATATTATAATGTTCCTTAATTTTACTTTCTATTACATTTCTTAAAAAACAATATATAACATTTTCTGAAAGTGATATGATAAGAATCCGATATGATAAATAAAAAATAAGAAATACTCTTTTACAGTTTATTTAAAACTGAAAACAGCCGAAACATCCTTAAGGATTGTTGTTACCTATTTGTTAATGTTTGCCTGTATCTTGAGAATAGGTTCAGTCTATCAAAACTTGCTTGACTAGCTTCGTAAACGAGTACAACAAACAGCATGATAAAATATTGGCTCAATTAAGTTAATAATTTTGCACTTGAAATTCGCAAGTATTCGAGTCAAATCTTGTGCTGCTTCATATTTAACTGTGATCCACTGACCCTGGGAACAAAAAGAAATGAACTCATCCCGAGACGAGAAAGAAGGCTGTGCGATAAGCGACAAAGCCGCTGAAACTCATCCCATCCACATACATATACACATATACACATGTAAGTAGTCAAATTAGGTTGCATGCTGCTCCGCTATCAATGCGTATAACGGGATTGCCAATAAGGAATATGCATAATAAATAATATACAAAAACAGCTGATAAGCGAACAAAAATGCAATTCGTATACTAAAAACGAAATTTGAAAACCATTTAGCCATTTTATCAGCTAAACTTCTGTAATTGAAACAAAATATGAAATCACCTTGAACTCCAAACAAATAATCAAATGCGAATAAATGAACTAAACTGCGTAAAAGTGACATCATATGGAGCATCATCTCGCCGAAATTGGCCGGAAGTCAAAGCCAGTTGATTGATTGTTGTTGTTGCTATTATTCTTTTGCCGACATGTTTCGGTTATTTCACTGTCTCTTCTACGCTTGGTTTAAAAATCGCATATTCTTAATGACATCATGCCGGCTTGTGATCACAAAAGACTAATTCAGCACGCATTAAAGAACTACGCAGTAACGTAATGTGTGAAAAAGGAAACACAAAATAAAAAACAAAAACAACACTTCCAAAAAATAAAGAACTTCAAATGAAGTCATGGCCAATAACGAAAACGAGTCTGTTTATTAAAAACCGGTTGTTTCAAGGCAACGCGCGCAAGGGTGGAAATCAAAAGAGCAACAGTTGCCACAGCAGCCGGCAAGAGTAAGGCGAAAGAGAAAGGAAGAAACAGAAACAGTGAGAAAGGGGAGCAACGGACAACAACACTTAACACACAAACGAGAGCAGCGGAGTCTGCTGCAATGTAATTGCAAAGAGCACAACAAAAGAAAAGGACACAACTCAAAGATAAGCTTACACAAAATACACGCACACTTAGGCACTCGCATATAAAGACATGCGTAATTATATGAATAAAACTGACTGGCACTGTTACTCACCAGCTCAATGATCTTCAATAGCAAACGATTGTTAAACTCCATGGCGTTTCCTTTTTGAAGTTTGTATTTTAGTTTTTTGGTTGTTTATTCTCCGCTCACGACCTGTGCACGTCTTGCCCAAACGGTGTGCGAAAACTGACTAAACCAAAACGACGCCAGCTCGCGCATCCAAAGCTCAGGCAGCACAGCCAGCGCAGGCAGCACGTACGACGGCGACGGCGACTGCGGACAGCAGCAACCGCGCAACTAGTGTGCGTTTTAATGTATGTGTGTATGTGTGTACGAATTTACACAAACTCTCGCGTTCTTATCAACGCTTAACGTATGTAAATATATTATTCATATATATGTTTTATAATAGACACAACTTAAAGACTCATATTTCAACCACATTTTTATCATAAATAATTTATAATTAAGAAAAATAAAAATGAATCAAATGAGTTGGAAGTAATAAAATACTTTTCGGATTTTGTCAAATAAATTACTGAAGCTATTAAAAAAATTATATTGATACAGTAACATCTTGAAAACAAGACTGTTGGGGGGGTTACCAAAGATGAAATACCCTAGCAGACATATAAAAGATGTATTATTATTTGAAGTGGCTGATATTTTGCTTTTATCTTAAGATACAAAAAGGATCTTATCTAAATTGTATGACCCTTAAGTGTACATAAATTGATTAAAAAACCAAATTCTTACAATGGATGTAATATTTTTAAAAAACCATAGAACAGTTTCTATAGCTTATACTTCTTTTTTTTTTTTCAAATCATTGAACATAAATATCTACTAAAAACATTTCATAATTTGTCGCAAAGAATAAATGTTTTTTAGTAATTGATAAAAGAAAACATTCTTTGATTGATAGAAATTTCTCAATGCACATTTCTGATGCAAAGAGTGACCTATGTGTTTTTCCCTTTATTTTTCCTATCGGAAAACAAACTAAACAATGCAATAAACAAAAATAAGGAAATGCTAACTTGATTACGAGCTAACTTAACTAACTAGTTACGGCCATGCCCACATGTGCCATTGCACGCTCTGCCTCAAAAGTGGACACAAACTGTGGCTCCAATGTGGCTAGCGCACGCCGGCTAAGGAGAGCCATGCTCTTGGCCTCGCCGTGATCCCGCTCGAAGGCGATGTATTCAATCCAAACGCTGGGCTCACGCTTGCCAAAGTATGTGGTCATGAATTCGTAGCACATGCGCCAGGCTTTAATTGTGGACAGATCCTATAATGCGACAAACAGAAATATTAAAAGAAAATACAAAATCTATTCTTAGAGAGGGGGAGACTCACCTTCAGTTTGGAGCTTTGTATCAGATTGACCATCTCGCGATGCAGCTGCAGGGACATGGGTGGCTGTTGCGCCAACTTGGCATATTCATCGCGCGCCTTGCTCGGCGAATGCTCGTGCCACAAGTAGCGCAAGTAGCTGCAACGCAGATCGGCAAACTCCGGCCAGGTCTCCTTGCAGGCCTGCGTGTAAATGTCGTTCAGTTGCCGCTTGGCCTGATTATCGCCACGCGCCCTATAATAGTCAATGACCATCTGCCAGAGGGGCAAACCGGCGGCGCCCATAGTTCGACGCAACTGGCCAAACAATTTGTGAACGCTCGGCTCATCATCGTTGCGAATATGGGCGGCCAGCAGCAGCTCGTGCATGCGCAGGGATGCGTCGTGCTGCAGTGCCTCGGTCAGGATGCGAACACAGGTCTCGCCGCCGTTCTCATTGCTGCCCAGTATCATGCTGAGCGTGGCATAATGCCTGGCGTGCATCAGCTTGGAGCGATGGCCATCTTGCAGCGCCGTCGCCAAGCACTGCTGGATGAACGAACGCTCCGATTTGTGATTCCTGCTCAGCGCCAGCATGGCGTCTATATACAAGTTCCACATCTCCTGCGTCTGCAGCTGCTGCACGGCCGCCTTGTAGACCGTTACGCAGAGTTCAATGCAGCGCTTTTTCGAGCGCACCTGAAACACACGAACTGGCGCATCTGGGCACGACTTCTTCTCGCTCGGCTCACCGTCATCGTCGTTGTCGTTATCCCCCATGTTCAACAGATCACCCAAATGGAAGCCGCGCAGCTCACGCTTCGCGAGGGCATCCCACAGCGCTGGCTCGCGTGAGAACTTTGTCTGTATATCGGTGATAATGTGCTGCTGGAGCTTGGCAGTCAGTTCCGCGTGATCCTCGCAGCTTTCGAGCAGTTTAAGGAAATAGTCCAAATGTGTGATGTTCGCCAGGCTGTTGCGATAAACGGCCACCACCCGCTCCATTTGTATATCCTGCTCGGAGACCGTGTTCTCGCCCAAATTACGTTGGCTGTCCGCCATGACGGCCTCTTTGAGCTGTATGTTAAAGAAACAATTGTTGAGCGGCTCGGAGGACGGATGCCGCTGTAGTCCACGCAACAATATGTCCTGCACGCGCGCTACATTGGCGCGATTGTATTCGTAGAGCCACAATGCGGCACTGATCCAGATCTGGGGATCACCACCATGGTACTGCGGGCAGCGAATTTTATTTAATTAATAATCTCCGAGAATTGAGAGCGTTAACTTACCGACAGCATCTTCTCGTATATGCCAGCCACCTCTTGGGGTGCCGACTTCTTGCTGAACTTGATGCAGTTATCCCACAGACGCTGCTCGTGGACAAACTTCAGCAGCATCTCCCTGTACATGCGCATAATCCGCGTACTTATCGAGGCTTTCAGCCCGTTCAGTTTTAGGCCGGTGAGTTTCTCCTTTTCGGTGATTGCTTTGTGCATTGTTTTCTCGTATGCAATGAACTCCAAATAGTCGCCCATTGCTATCTGGCTCTTGGTTACATTTAGCAGCAGGCGTTCACGCTTGCGCACACATTCTCTGCAAATTACAAATTATTTATCTTAACAATTTTGCAGCTTGTCGGATTGGATGCTTACCTGATTTGGTCTGGTGTAAAGACTTGATAGCGCTTCATTTGCTCGTACTCCGGCAGAAGCCGCTCCTGCATTTCCGCTATAAACTCACCCATTTTAAATTACAATATTTCTGTAATTATTCAATAAATATTTAATAATTTGATATTAGTCGGCTGTCGCGCACGTTGTTCACATGCCGTTAATGGCCAGCTGTGGGACGCTTTCTTATCGATAGTTGTGCGCAGCCCTGTGTTTTTGTTCGTTCGCGCAGTTTGGTCACCCAAAATACCAAGACACTCCGCAACTGGTCACTTTTTTCAAACACAAATTTTTAGTTTACAGTAAATAAATAAAGTGCCCCGAAAAAAATACAAACGCAAATTGCAATGGCAGAATTCTCAGTCGAGCGAGTAGAGGACAAACGCACAGTGAATGGTCGCACAGAATATTATTTAAAGTGGAAGGGGTATCCGCGCAGCGAAAACACTTGGGAGCCGGTCGAAAATCTCGACTGTCCCGATTTGATAGCAACATTCGAGGAGTCATTGAAGAATAACAAAAAGGAAACAAAAAAACGCCTCTCCACATCGTCAACGCCCGAGTCCATACGAAGCAAGCGTAAATCATTCATGGAGGAGGAAACCGACGAACAGAAAAAACAAATCGGCTTCGATCGCGGCCTGGAGCCCTCAAAGATTCTTGGCGCCACCGACTCATCGGGATATCTCATGTTCCTCATGAAGTGGAAGGGCAGTGATCACGCCGATCTGGTGCCCGCCAAGCTGGCCAATGTCAAATGCCCCCAAATAGTTATACAATTCTACGAGGAGCGCCTAACCTGGCACACTGGCAACGGCAATGGGAACGGTAATGGCAACGGCGGTGGAAGTGTTAGCGGCAGCGTGCACGCCAGTGGCAGTGTCGGCACACCCGGTAGCACTGTAGACGCCAGTCCCAGCGGCAGCATTAACGATGAAAATATCAAACCCGACGCGGGCACCGACTTGAGTAGCGCAGACGCTGTCTAGGAGCAAAAACAATGCCATGCAGAGCCAACATGGATACACACAAAGTTACAGACACATGCTCGCAGCTATATTTTGATATACAAACAATGTAGACATAATCATACACATGCACAGGCATGTTTTTTTTTTTTTTTGTCTTTTATTGTGCCAGCAAAACAGAGCAAAATTGTTGAGCGCATTTTGGATATAAAATAAGAATACATCTAAATATGTAACTAAAATAAACACGTTTCTGTATATTAAGCTTAAAGTAGAGTTTTTAAAATCCTTTTCACGCACACGATCTGGCAACGCCACAACTGTAAAACTAGCCAATCGAATGTATTCGATAAGTTGCGCCGCCAAAGCCGGCAAACTGGCAATAAAGAGACAATTAATGCAAATGTTTTTTGTGCTTTAATGTGAATGAAATAATGGCGCAATCAAGCTCTATGAAGCTGCTGGGCGCACGCAACATGAGTTGCATTGTGGAGCGCATGGAGTGGAACAACAAAATGGATCTAATTGCCTACGGCACCGAGAAAGGTGGGGAGAAGAGGTTTCTCATATGTTATTTTCATTGGCAATGCATCCTTGACTTATCCTTGACTTAGGCGAGGTGATCATACAGCGCTTGAACTGGCAGAAGATCGTAACGTTTCCGACGCCCGGCGAGGATGTGCGAGTGCGTTCGCTCAGCTGGCAAATGGATGAGACGCTCCTGGCGGTTGGCTACAGCAATGGGAAGGTGGCGCTTCTGGATGCCGAAAGCGAAACGATAATATCGGGTCTAATCTACGATGATGACATCAAGAAGGTGTACTTTAGCAAGGCGATCAACTGCCGGGAGAGCCTCGAGAGCTATACGTGCAATGCAAAGGATAAGCATAAACGTTATTTGCCCAAACTGCCGCCGCTGACCAATATCGATCCGTGCCTGAAGACGCTCGATCAGAAATCGTTCCCGAAGGGTTCGCCCTGTTTCCTGGTGGTCATCATGCGCAGCGGCAAAGTGCATTTACTGCTGCTTGGCGCTCTGCAGGCGGGCAGCATCGATCTCACACAGCATGTACTCAATCCGGATCAGTTCGATGTGTACGATGTCCGTCTGAATGGTGACTTTAATGCCATCTATGCACTGCTACGCGATGGCCAGCAGCTCAAGCTGCTCCATTTTCACAATCAAGTGCTGCAGGATTGCATAACCCCGATGCTGGAGCTGGCTTCCCACTGTGCCCACATACTGGAGACCAAAAAGTAAGCTATCCATGTTTCGCTAAAGTTTGGAACTAATTGAACCAATTGATAAAGCTATATCAATGACACACAACAATGCCTGACGGAGGCCTGGGAGACGTTACAACTGGAGATGGACAACAAGCTGACCAAGTATGCCAATTCGCAGGCCTACGGCATGATATCGGCGCACTTTCTGGAGCTGCTCATATTCGGTTTTGCCACCCTGGAGGTCGAGGAATTTTTGTTCGAGTGAGTTAAGTCCCTATACTCAGTATACAGTGCTGATGGGCCCCGTCGCTTTCGCCTTTCTCTTTTCAACAGAACCCTGACGGAGAAGGGCTTCAAGAAGATAGCCAACTCGGTGGATGTGAGCCTCAACAATCTGCAGGGATTGGTCTTCAAGCAGCTAAACGGCGCGGCCATCAACATGTTTTACTTTCTCAACACAATTGCTGGCTTCGGTCGCATGTCCCATTTCTTTGAGGTTGGTCTCCATTCAATGCCCAACAACACCAAAAATATATACCCGATGTCCATTTTAGGCTCTCATCTCACCGGATGTAGCCAGCGAGGCGATGCGCGCCTGCGGCTCCTTTCTGCTCAAGGTGCACGAGCTGCAGCGCACCATCGATACGTTGGTGTACGAGATGAAGCTCTTCCACTCCTGGATGATATTCACCATACTGCGTCTGTCCCATCAGGAGATACCCGACGATATGGTGTTCACCGGCAAGGAGAATGTCGCCCTGGCTGAATTCTTTTGCGCCATGGAGCCGGACATCGAGGACATCGCCTGCGATGACAACAACGATGGCGCTGACAACAACGAGCACAAATATCCAGCGATGTCTGCAGCGAGCGGCGGCGGCGGCGGCGGCGGCGGAGATGAATTGTCGGCCGATGCCAGTTCGAGTCCGACTCTGGCGCTGACAACGCGCAGTAAATTCAATTTGGAGCGCGTCGGTCAGTATCTGGAGAACGCCTATCTCACGCAGCTGCAGCCAGTTAATCAGGCAGAGCTCTGGCCACGGCTCCTGGCCGAAAACGAGTGCCTGGCCCAGTGCAATCTGTTTGTGCCGCACGACAAGAAGCTGTCGCTGATACAGCAGCGCGACAAGATGTTCAACGCCATCGATGCGGTGTTCCACAAGCCGACGGAGAGCATCAGTGCCAGCTTTAAGCTAACCACGGCTGTCATCTGCGGCGATCTGCAGCAGGTGTTCCTCGAGACGGCCAGCGGGGAGCCGGAAGCGCAACCGAATTATGAATATGTCAATTGCAGCTACCATGTGCACGAGGCGACCAAATATGATATGCTGGCGGTCACAATTGGCCTGCAGGAGGTGATGGTCCTCGAGTTTAGTCGCGGCGAGGATTGCCTGCTGCGCTGCACGCGCGTCCAGCTGCAGCCCGGCCCGTTCACCCCACAGCTGCAGGAGGACTACTACAATCTGCGATTCGTCGACCTGCAATTCTACAACGAATCCGCGCTATCCATGCTGGCCCAGACAGCAGCGCCCGCGGCCGGCGTACGTCCGCACAGCTACTTTCTGCAGTTCTCGCTGGGCGCATCGCGGAATCACAGCACCCAGCACCAGCTGGCGCCCCTGATGAAGCTAACCGATGCAACAGTTGTGCACAGCATACACGACATACCGGATGCGGCCGCCTTCAAGGGCCTCGATGGCATCTGCGAAATGTTGGCCGTGTCCGGCAGCCGGAAAGTTGCCACCGTTCTCTCGGATCGACGGCGCAAAATGACCATATTCGAAATGGAAATAGAGGAGGAGGAGGACGACACTGAAATGTCGCAGGCATCGTTCCTGGAGATCAGCAAAGAGTCCGTGCTGGCGACCAGTGTCACCGAAATGGACAAACCCGACACGTAGTGTTAGATAATTAGGATACAACAAAGCAAATAACAAAAATAGAAAAGCAATCATTAAATCTATTTAAATCTGTTTAAATGAATACGCCGATTTTCATACATTTTCGCTTCGTTTGTTTAATCTGTTTTCCTTCTTTCTTTTCGTTTTTGTTGTTACTACTCTTAGCGAAGAAATATAATAGTATATTGTAATTATAAAATACATGTATGTACAAAAAGAAAACACACACAAAACAAGCGCATTAAATTGTATGCAACAAAATGTTGTTTAAGAAATTATTAATTACTAATCACTTAAGCTCAGCAACAGACTCCCAAAAAACAAAAAAAAAAAAAACCACAAATATTTTATAATCAATTTAAGTGAGAGGAAAAACTAGTGCCATTGATTGTTGATTGTTAAAATTTGCATAAGAAAACAAAACAAAATCTATGGCCATTCAAAAATAAAAGTTTACTTGGCTAAAACATCGATTAAGCTGGGTAAATAGTTGACTTGTTTTCAGCATAGTATATATACATATAAATATGTTTGTATATATACCCAGCTCAGTTTTGCATTTCCCAGACTAGCCATCTCTCTCACTCCCGCTCGCCTTCTCGCTCTGCCAAATTGAATTTCGTGTTAGCCAAGTGTTGAATTGGCCGGCATCTAGGCATTGCGAGCACTTCAACTAACTGCGCTCATACTGATATGCATCATCGGAGTCCTCGCCGCTGGACAAATCCCGTTTGCGTCGTCGCTGCTCGCGTTTGCTCAGCTTTTTGGCTGGCTGAGGAGGAGCGGCCGCCTCTGGTTCGTCCTGCTCGGCAGGCGCGACGGCCGTCTCGTCCTCCTCGTTAATAGTGCTTGGCTCGGCCTCATCCTCCTCCTCCTCGGCCTTCTTCTGCGTCTTGACCAGCTCACACAAGTATTTGTAGCGCACCAGACACTCCTCCTTGGTCTTTTCGGGCACACTGTTGGCAATCTTCTGCCAACGATCGCCGCCGGCGGTTTTCCTGTATTTAACAATGGCCGCTTCCAGAGCACGCTGCTGCTCCTGGGTCCAGTTGGTCTCTGGTATGAGCATGCTCTTCTCATTGCCAGCTGCGGTGCTCTTCTTCACCTTCTCCTTGCGCACCGCCTCCTGTGACTCCTGCACCAGGTTCTCGGCAACGCTTTCCGTTTGTCCCGGTATGCGATAGCCGTTCTCCTTCATTTTGGCCGCCATGAACGTGACCTCTTGCACGGTGCGATTCATGGACTCGGCAATGGTATTCCAGCGACTGCCGGCACCGCCAGGATATTTTTTCACCAGCCGGATAAGTTCCGTCAGATCCTCATCGGTCCAAAAGCCGCCGCTAACGGTGCTCTGCAATGCAGTGATTGAACCCAAAACTGATTACAGAAGCTTGACGGGATTTCGCTCGGCTCACCTTTTGGGACGCTGGACGTATTGCATCCTCTTCGGTTAGCTCACGCGCCTGGATTTGCGAGTAACCGCGCAGCTCCTCCTCGGTCTTCTCCGGCGCTTTGGTGTTCTGCTTGCGCTTGCGTAAATTCTCCTTGTGCTCCTTACGCAGACGCACCTGCTCTTCGGCCTCGCGCTCCAGTTCCTGCTGGCGTCGAGCCGCTTCCAACTCCCTGCAATGAATGAACACAAATTTGTTGATTCAGTCAAGTCTCTACGTGGAATATGCTTACTGTCTGCGCTTCTCCAGGGCCAGCTGCTTCAGCTCGTTGGCCTTTGTGAAGCCACTCCGGATAGTCTTCGGCAGATTCCAGATGGCCAGCGGTATTTGAACTGGCAGCGTATTCAGCAGCGATGGCAACGGTATCTCGTTCAGAATGACATCCATGTCGATGTTCTTGTTGCGCTTCTGCAGCTTTTTCAGTTTGGAGCCGAACACCTGCTCGGCGGTGTACTTCTTCTCCAGGTAGGCGGCCCAGGCGAACAGATACTGGCCGACGGTGATGATCAGGAACAGTATGAAGGCGCCCTCGTAGAGGCCGATCTTGCGCATGCGGCGATAATAGTAGAGGGCCGACTTCCAGTTGGGCATGCCGTCCCGGAGCACCTTGTCGTATTTGTCGCGCTTGGAGGCATCTTTGAGCACCTCGTAGATGGAGACCAGATTGCGAAACTGGATGTTGGCATCCTCGGACGGATTCTTGTCGGGATGCAGCACAATCGAGAGGGTGCGAAAGGCGCGCTTTATTTCATTATTTGTGGCATTCTGATTGATGCCCATAAACTCGTAGAAATTCTTGTTGATCTCTTCGACCAGGTCGAAAATCTCCAAATCCTCGGAGTGCCAAGCGCTGGCCGAACCGCATGCCAGCAGGAGGCCCAATATTATTGCTGGCAGTGTTCTTTTCGCGTGCAGCTCCATTTAAATTATTAGAAACTCAACTAAAACCGAAAAAACGGCTGACCCCCGCACGCTCACACACACACACGCACACGCAGCCACACACTCACACGGCACGCACACACACATGGGCGTTCGTGCAGGCACTCACGACGAACTGTCAACGTCAAAAGTGGCAACGTCAGCAGTAAACAAAAACAATTCACACTAGAGTTGCCATATCAGCAATTACCAGGGCGGCATACACTAAGCAATAGTTTCAAATTTTTGATTACGAAAATTTGAATTGTTTCAGATAAAATTATGTAAGGTATGAATTGATTTCGTCAGTGCTGGCAGAGTTTTTACGAGGTAAGCTCAACGAAGAGTGAACAATAGTTAAAGCTATCGATAAGTGTGCCAGCAACCCTGCAGCAGCATAGCACAGGCCTGTTAAATGCTAGCGATATATCGCATAGAAAACATAGCTAATAGCAGCCACACACAACCTAGCGCTATAGGATTTGCAAAAGACGAAAACAGTGAAAGCGGCGTAAAAAAAAGGCAGGCGAACAGAGATAAGAAACAAAACACAAAAGTCAACGCAAGCAGCAGCGGCGCAGCGTCAACTCAGCGCTAGCCGCTGGGGCTGGTTTTAAATGGATTAAGCGTTGCTCACACAACCAGATAACAATACACGGGGGGAAACGAAACGAAGCGAGAGAGCGGAGCAGAGCGGACCGGAGCAGACCAGAGCGGAGCCATGTCTTCGGCGGTTAACATACAAATCGTATCGATGCCGAATCTGGCCAAGATCGAGAGCTTTTTCAAGGATGTTAGCTATCGCGAAACGATCGAATATAGCGCCAATTTTAACACACGGCTCTGCATCGAGCGGCGACTGCGTCTGCCATTTCTCGATCCCCAAACGGGCGTTGCCCAGAATCACTCACAGCTGTTCATGGACAAGCGACAACGAATGCCTGGCTTCCGCCAAGGCCAGATCTACACGTATCCCGCGGCACGTTGGCGCAAAAGTCGCCGCCAGTACTTGACCAAGATGTACAGGTGAGTAATCCATGCTGCGATAGACGGTTGAGACTTGAAATCTAATCCAGCAAACTACACAACAACAGCCGGTTTCCCGAGCGCCCTTTTCAGGCGCTGCGCAAGGAGCACGAGGCGCTGGTGGCCAGCACAATTGGCAGCATTGGCAATGCTGCCGGTGCCAGCGTCACCGGCGGCAGCATTGGCAGCACCAACAGCAGCAGCTCAACGCTCAGCCTGAACATGCTGACAGGCGGTGGGGCGTCAACGACGCCGACGCCGACGGTGCTGAGTACGCTCCACAACGACACAACGCATGACTTTAACGGTGCGTTCAGTATGGAGGAGTCTTGCTCGCTGGGCGCTGCCGGCGGCGACACATCCGACAGCAAGGACAGTCAACAACAGCAACATCAGCAGCAGCAGCAGCAGCAACAACAACAGCAACAACAACAGCAGCAGCAACAACAGCAGCAACAGCAGCAGCAACAACAACAACAATCAAAAGATGAGCTGCCCAAGGAGTGGTTCTACGATGAGATGGACATGAACGATGTGGACTCGCTGGAGGAGCCAAAATCACCAGCGGACGATGAGTACGACTATGATCCGCGCTATGGCAACAAAAAGCGGCGCAAACGTCGACCGGGCAAACGTGCAACGATCCATGCCAGCAGCGAAACCGCCAGTACCAGCAACAGCAACAGCGCGCGCCGACGCAGCGCTGTGACGCGCACGCGTGTAACCACCACAGATGCGGCGCTGGATGCGTCACTGGAGGCCATCGAGGCGGGCGATATTGGCGGCACACCGACGTCGAGCGGTGGACGGAGATCTCGCGGCGCTGGCACGCGGGGCAGGCGTCGCGTCAAAGGCGTCACATCCGGCAGTAGCACAGCTGGCGCCAGTGGTATGCCCAGCAATACATGTGATCCGCCCAGTCCGGGCCTGGTTAATGAGCCGCCATCGTTTGAGAGCGCCGCTGCCGCTGTTGGCGTTAATGTCGGCGTCGGTGTCGGCGTTGGCGTTGGCGTCGAGGATGGCAATGCACATTTGCGCAATTATCGAAAGTATCTGTAACGCAAGGATCGGCCCATGTAGGTGGCATTTTGTACGGACCACATTCGCCCACTACCCAACTACCTATAAATCTATCTACTTATCTGTTTATTGCATTCGTTTCTTAAACGGTGACCACTATCTTTTCAACACACACATGTAATTTAAAGTTAGTTTAAGGCTTAGTTTATTAGTTCCTTATGCGAGTCCAGACCAGACAAACCAGGAGACAACCAACAAAAACACACGAAACAAATCCAAGCAGCCGTAGCTAAATTTGTAATTCTACTGGCAAAACTGTCGCCTATCTAATTGTACGTTCCCATAGCCAATTGTTTGTTGATAATCTAAAGTATATATACAACCTATATATACACGCATACACACACATATATGTTTATATATTCATATATAAACATATATGTACATATATATTTATAAAAAGCAACCTTACTTAAGCAAAAAGAAAATGCGGCCAATTCACTCGCAATCTACAAACGGTTTTTGTTGCCGCCATATTCAATTTGTACCACCTTGCAGAGGGTATTATAATTTTGACACAAGTTGTAAGAAGACGTCTCTGAACCTTCAAAGCTTATATATATATATTCGTGATAAGTAGTTGCAGCAATCGAGTCAAAATCATCCGTTTCCATTTACTCAGTTTTAAAGATATCGCCAAATTTTGCAAAGTCCGTCTTTTTATTCGGATCACTTTTTAACATTGAAACGATCCCTGGAATAATTTGGTTTTTATATGAAAATCGTCTTTTTTTTTCAAAATATGAGCTAACCGAATTTGAGAGCGTCTCTTTGTTATATCAGCAACATCGAACTACTATATGATATAGCGTTATATAGAAGCAATCGGTCAAAACTAGCTGCAAGCGTATTTAATTTTCGGAATGCCGAAGATAGCTGTTCTTTCTCGTTTTTAAAAACTTTGTTTTTTTTTATTATATTTTTCTTTTATTTATACATTTAGTTGAAAATTGTAATTGATTGGCGTAATGTATTTTTAGGCAGTGTGGTAGTGTTTTAAGGGTTTCAGTCCAGTCCAGCGCAACAACAACAAACGATTTCGTAAACCAAAATTTTTTCTCTAGGCATAGTACGTTTCTTAAGGAAGAGAGCTGAAATACAAAATAAATAACAAAAAAAAAACTGTGTACATTTTGAAAATCAAAGACAAAAATTCTAATAAAAAAAAAAACAAAAATAAACAAAAGAAAATAATCATAATTTTACAAACCTTTGAAAAGGCTTTTATACAATTTTTAAAGTTATTTAGATCTGGACTATATATATGTATATATACATACATACATATGTGTATATTACACTAACCACCAAAACTTGGATGAATACAAATTTGTATGAAAAACAAAAACGAATATTTATGTATATAAAAAAAGACTCGTAATTATAAATCACTTTTTTTCAACCGATCTCTATATTGTTTTGTCGGTTCGGGGGGGCATACAATATATATTAGGTTTTTAATTAGGTTTTTGGGCTCATCTGGAATTCGATCTAATCGGATTGTTATTGGTAAATATTTTAGTTTAAAAAAGGAGAAATATTTATTTCAAATTTATTTTCATACATATGATATGCACAAAAATATAATTATAATAATTAATCTTAAAAAAAAACCAAATCCTGTGCACCTTTTCTTTTTTAGATTTACGATCGCTATTGCGATCAACTTTTTGTTCGGTAATATATATCATATATCTGTAAGCCTTATCGCCAATTCTAAAATTTTGGCACGTTTTTTGGCTGGTAAATTTCGGCTCGATTTTGGCTAGATCTGTGTTAAATAGATTTGAGGTAATCCCCTTAATTGAAGTGCTCTTCACAAAATTAACGAGGCACGTTCTAATCGTAATAATACTGTATATAAATCCAACTTTTACAATGCTCGTATTTTAATGGATTTTTATTAAACAACATAAAAAACTTATGATGTCAGATATTCGTTAGCTTTCAGGCAAAGTTTTTCACACAGAACAGCTCCTGTTGGGGATTTACCGTTCAATGATCATATGGCGCTATTGCTAAACAAATTATCGACATCAATTATTTAAGGCGTCTGTCTTCGATTTTGATGATTTAGACGACGCATCAGCAATTGCAGCCTTGCTGCGTTTGGGCAATGAGGATGTGGATGTTGGTGACGGCGATTTTGAGTGCGATGGACGCTTGCGTTTGTTCTGCTTGCCGGACAGATCGTTGAACGCTTGGATTATTTGCTGGCACATCGCATCGGCGTCGGGAAACTTTTGGGCGCGCGGAGTGCGCTTGAGACCGGACCAAAGCGGACGCTGCTCGCTGGCAACTGTTGTGGGATGGGGCGCAAAGGACAACTCAAATGCGCCGCGTCTGGGCGCACCATGGGCATTTAGCTGCAATTGGAGCTTGAACTGCTGACCGGCTTCTTGAATTTTGGTCAGCAGGGCCGCGTGCAGCTCCTCGGCGCGACGACGAAAGACTCGTCAGGAGCGACAGTGTTCGATATAAAGCACCGGATTGTTGGGATCCAGCGCTATGGACTCCTCGCTTTCTGCCGCTGCCTACACAGCAATAAAATACATATTTATTTATTCCGTTTCATGGCAAATTCGTTCACACTTACACGTTTGGGCGCATCCTTTTTAGCACGTTTTGGCGGCATTTCTGCTTCTAACAAAAAAAACTTTATTTCAAAGGAAATGCGCGCTGCTATTCTTTAGAGAATACAAAATGCTTATCGGAATATCGATATATATACATATGTCTTATCGAATATCAATATCCTCATATCAGTGTTCGGTAGCGTAGGTAAGACAGCGTGCAAATAAATGGGGTTTATATTATAGCTATATTTCACTATGCCAAACTTACTTTAAATTTGCCCATTTTTTGCATATACATACATATTACCTATTTTACATTTGCAACAAAATTCAACTATTTAATATTCTTTTAACAGTTAGCAATATTACCAGATTGCGTGTAGCAGCTACGTGGCAACCTAATGATTTTTTAGCTGCTTTGATCGTTGTGGAGGCCAATCGATTAGTTTGCACACAATCGATATTTGGCATCGATTGTCTCGCAGCTCCACAGTATATGTAGTTGTAAGCTTAAAGTTATAAACGCGCAACTCATAGACGAGAATAATAAACAATAGTAAATATTTAAAAAAAAAACATGGAATATGAAAGTGTGCTGATTGTTAAACCCGAGGTATTTATATACAAAATACCACCGCGCGCCAGCAACAGAGGATACAGGTGAGAAGCACAACACAAAAAAAAATTCTGCTCAAAATACAACAATTTGACTAGTTGTTGTTGTATGGTGCAATTGAAAGTTTCGTGACGCCCCCACACATCACAGCTCTATGAGTGTGTGTGTGTGAGAAATGCATAAATTATGTTAAAAATGCGCAAGACGCGGAAATTAGAACGAAATATGTGGCAAACAGCTGCAGCCAAGGTTAAGAAATAAATAAGAAAAAAAAAACATGAACATGACTTTGTTTTGTTGTTGTTGATTGCTGTCTCTTTTGAAGTTCAATTGCAATTGATTTTTTTTTTATTTGTTTAACTGCAGTTGTGGTTTTCTTCTTCTTTTTTTACTGTAGCATTCGCTTTGCAGTTTCTCTCAATTGCTGTACATTTCACTTGCAAGCAGGTATATGCATGTGTGTGTGTGTGATAAGTGTGTGGCCAAAGCTTTTGTATATGTTAGTGCAATTGTTTTTGTTGCTACTCTTGCTGACTTTCTTTGTTTTCGCTCAAAGCGCCTGCCCAGCAGAAAACAATAAATACATACATAATAAATACATGCACAGGCCCCACCAACTAAACAATGTTTAATAACTGAGCAATTTTCTTTCTGTTTTTTTTCTTTTCTATTTCGTTTCCATTTTTGTTTTGTTTTGATCGGCTTACAACACGCAGAGCAGCGGACTGGAACCTCAAAGAGCCAACTTGGACAGGGCGAATGCGCCTGGTGGCGAAGGGAACCACCTGCATCCTCAAGCTAGAGGATAAGACGAGCGGCGCCCTGTTCGCCAACTGTCCCATCGATACATATCCCGGCGTGGCCATCGAGGCGGTCTCGGACAGTTCGCGCTATTTTGTCATACGCGTCCAGGACGACAACGGTCGATCGGCGTTCCTTGGCCTGGGCTTTGGCGATCGATCCGATTCGTTTGATCTGAATGTCGCGTTACAGGACCACTTTAAATGGGTGAAAAATCAGGAGCAAATCGAAAAGGAGAAAACCGAACCCAAACAGGAGCTCGATCTCGGTTTCAAGGAGGGCGAGACCATCAAAATTAACATGCGGATTACGGTAGGTGTCATTTTAAACACGTCTTAACTTGGATTGCTCCACTAGAAGATGCCCTGAATGCCATAATATGCACTAGAATATCCTTCAGCTACCCTACATATATGAAACACATATATAATTAGCGGCTGCATATAAACATTCAATCGATAAATATCGATTTTAATTTAGGGTATAGGAGAATTTTTTGATGAATATTTGAAGTCCGTAGCTTTAGCATGTTTTGAGTTCGTTGAGGACGTAAGGACAGACATATATGGATAGCTCAAGTTGGCTAGTCAATCGGTGCCTCCTGCCCGTTTAAATGCATTTGCACAAAACCAATATACCCTGTTTTGCACATTTTCAATGGGAACAGTACCAGATTAACTGTATTATAAAATGCGCAGCTGTTTTAATCAAGTTCAATATTGTGATCGAATTTCAATTGAAATTATATTGTGAATGAGCTCTCGAAACCCAATACTTGAACGATCTGACACCAAGCAATATTACTGAATTGAGACATTGTTTTTGCCATTGATACATAAATGAATATAAATAACATTATAATAGCGTTAATATGATCGAAAACGTTTCCTTGCTAAGCGTGGCACAATTCGTGACAAAATCAATGAAAACTAAATATACATACGTTCATATATGTCGAAAATGTCTCCTGCAATGCATTCTATCGTGACTAAGTTTATAGTTATAGGGTTATATATCAGATTCTTGTTGGGCAACAACATTTGCGTCATTAAACATGGCTGCAAGAGAAGAATTCTGAAGAGAAAGATCAGAAATTATTGTAGTATATTCATATCGATCGTTCAAATCCCGACTAGTTTGGGTATATTGAAAGACAATTAAGGCTTATTAAAATATTACGTTCGGTATAACCGACTCTGCAATACTCTAGTAACAATTAAAACATGTATAATGTATCTTCTCACTTCATGATAGAGTATTACAAACTGCATTTAAAGAGCATTAATGAATTGAATTCTATGTGGCTTGTTTGCAGAAAAAGGATGGCTCCGAGGGCAGTTCGCGCACTGGGAAGGGCAAAGGTACCGGCGGTGTGCTGCCACCGCCACCTGGTGGGCTGGGCAAAATTGCGCCACCACCGCCACCGGCCGCAGCAGCAACGGCGACGTTGCGGCAAAGTCCAGGCGTCTCGCCAGCCCACAGGACCAGCGGCGGCGGCGGCGGCGGCGCTGGCACGGAATGGACCGATTACGCATCCGCCGGGTGAGCCGCATAAAATGTGCTGTATAAAATGTTGTAATTATAATCAATTATTTCTCTCGCTCTTTTTTTTTTAGCGGTAATCAAGGACAACAGAATACTGCAAATGCTAATTGGGTTCAGTTTTAGGCTGCGACCTGCGCAACGTTACGCACCGTTTTTTGTGTTAAGCCTCTTAAATGCTGCTTTTTTCTACTCACACACGCATACACTCAACTTAAACTCGCTATCCAATTGGAAGACCACATACACACACAAACATATATATTTATATATATATATTCATATATATGTATTGTACATATATGTAAACACTTATTAACAAAACTCAAGTCCGTTAACGTTAAATTTTGTAATTTAATTTGTGAATCATTTTTGTTTTCTTTGAAATATTAAGTACTATATATGTATGCATATATATATATATATATATTTATATACACAGAACTGTTCTCACTCACGATCCGGTAGAAAACTCTCGAGTAGTTTTTGTTGGAATGGCAATTGAGAACAGTTTCTGTTAGAGTTGGAAATGTAGCATAAACATTCCGTTTAGGGCAAGGCATTGTAATTAGTTCAAAAGTATCGTTATCGTTACCGTTACACCGATAAACACACATCTTAACTTCTTTTGCTCTTCACATCGTTTTAACACACACACACTAAAAATGAAACGAAAGCTAGAGTAAAAACTATAAAAATTTCTTTTCTCTTATTTTCATTTTAATTGCAACAAATTAAATGCTAAAATATTGTTTTTAGCAATTTTGTTGTGATCTCTAGTTAAAAACGGAGATATTTACAAAAACAAATAACTAAAACTGTGTTTTGCTGCGCAGCATTCCAAACTGTTGCTGTGCTTATTTTGTTGCTGTTGATAAATAGTTGCGATTTAACAAAAATTTTGTTCACTAATATTTATATAGCTGCAACTGGCACATATTATACTTTTTAATTTTTTTTCCCCCAATATGTAAAGCCATTTCTGTTATCAAATACGAAAAATCAAACAATTAAAAAAATAAAAATGCTGGCGGTCCCGTTACAGTTAGATAGCCACTGCTGGTTGGGCCTCACGGCTGCACAGTTTGACAGCCTCGCTATATTGAATGGTCTTATTTTGTATTAGTTAATTAATTCCCCCAAATTGATATATATATATATAAATTGATATATCGATATATATATATATGTAATTAATTGCCAGCTGTGCAGTTATACAAAATAATAAAATATATGTACACATCTATATATACATATACTATAATTATACAAAACAAAAAAAAATATATATACATAATATAATTGAATATGAAAATAAAAATAGCAATGAATTTCAATGTACAATTCTTGTGTATCTTAAACCAAAACCGATTTAAGAATAAACGAGGGATTCACTTCTGATAAAGAAGTTTTAATCGTTAATTTCTATATCTTTTCTTTTTTTGGTTTTCTACCTTTTATTCCTAAATGGTCAAAGGCATTTATTCCTCTGTAAGTAATATTTATAATTAGACAAATTAGTACTTAAATTAGCTATGGTCATCCCTCTGCCTGGGTTGGATGGATCGCTATAGTTTCAAATCGTAGGTTTTAAAATACTTTCAATAAAATAAAGCTTTTTATTTGAATGTACGCGTTATTTTATACTGAGTAGCTTCAATTATCATTACTATATGAAAAGTGTTTAATTGAATCCTAATTAATTGATAAGTCTACGTTTTAAAAGACCCCTCCTTTTAAACGATATTTATAGCTTCAGTATCAACTCTAATTAACATCGAACATCAAAGATCATTAAAGATCAACACCAAAAAGTTGTCCATAAACAAAATAAATTATTCTTATTTTATAAAACATAAAAAAAATTAATGCAAGTACCACGTAAATTAGTAAAAAAATATATATATATGTATACAAATTTTTAAGTTAAAGAACAGTTTTGAATCACACACAATATATTAAAAAATCGGTATTTTTTTGTAAGTTTTAAAGTTTTTATTTAACTTATAGTGTTTCTCTTCCTTATTTTGTATAATTCTTTTCTTTTAATTGCTTTTTGTTTTTTTTTTTGTGTTTAATGGTATATCGTTTATTAAGCATAGTTGTTAAATTTATTACAACTCAAATATTTCATAGGACTTTGCTTTAATACATGTAATTTTGTATTTGTTTTATTATTTTTTTTTTATGTTTCATCTTCAGTATCTCAACTTGATCATCGTATGCTAATCATATACATACAATAGGTTCTATACGAATAAATAGATGTATTACCTGGCTAGCTACAAATGCGGTAAAGTTGCTGCCAGATTAAATACCCTTTACAACTATACCGCGTAATTTCTTTTAATTTTTATATAAATTTACTTTAATTTTGTTAGTTTGTTAGCTCTTTTTTGTGGGTGTTTTTTCATTTTTATCGGGAGAATTTAGGAAGCGTTTCGATGATGTTGATTTAGATGAACAAATGATATATAATATATTGTTTATATATAAATATATATAAACAGCTAATAAGGTTTTAGTTTTTATGTGGCATATACATGGTGCAACTAGTATCCGTATTGCGTGTGCTCAAACTTTTGTGTTTCTTTTATCATTTCTGCCTTACTCACATATGTACATTACAACTTTTGGCTTATAACAGTATCTGTAGATTTGTTAAATATATATTACAATATTTGCTACATAACCGCCTCAAAACGTGTATACGTAGATCAGCTAACTGCCACCTGGCTAATATGTGTGTGTGTGTGTTTTTCTTTTTTGTTTTCTTCTCGTTACATTTCAGTTTTCATTAGAAGCCTACGTATAACAGTTTTGCAAGTATGTATCTGTATCTGGGTTTGTGTGTGTTACACTAGGCTACATATAACTTGTGTTTGATTCAACACAAATATTTTATCTATGTTCTTAGACCACCTCTTGACTTGAAAACTTAAAACAAAAGCTTTTTGTCGCTTTATAACTAACTAAACTTAACTTATGCTTCTCAGTGTGTGATTGTGTGTGTGTGTGTGAAGTGTGTTTGAGTTGGCAAATCGCAGTAAGAAGAATTGTACGGCATAGATATTACAGAGTTTTTACAATTTAATATTAATGAGACAATTTGACCCCAACCCATGACCCATTCCTTGGATACAATGCCCACCGACATCTACCACACAATTTCCGTATATTGTAGGGTATATATATCGTGAAGTAATTGCTCGTGTTCGTGTTCCTCTTGTTGTATCTGTGCCTCTTGTTACTCCGGCTGCTGCATTGAGCGGGATAAGTTTTTGTTGCTTTTTGCCGCTTGTGTGTGTAAATGTCAATACGTGTGTGCATGCGTGTCTGTATGTGTGTGTGTGTGTGTATGTACACCCTATTGGCTGCCACTGGATGCCGGGATTACATAAAGCGCTGACGTTTACTGCTGTAGTGACAAATATCCATTTTGTCATCGATGGGACTGCCGGGACGCTTGCAATGACGCGCTATTTCGTTGGCAACAAATGCAAATAGTTCCGGTCCACTAAAAAGAGAGAGAACCAAACAATATATAGATGTATATAAGATATATACAATTTTAAAGTTTTCGTATGTAATAATAACCTGTCTTGAGCTGCTAAATGCACTGATTATTGGTACAAAAATCTATTAATAGTATAAATAGCTTACTATATAATTCAACTTTAATAACAGCCCTGCTCCATTGATCAAGAACATACATAGATAATTTCATATTCTGACAAATTGTATACAAATTTTCCTTTACAAACTATTTCAATTGAGCAACATTGTTACTAATCAAGAATATATATAATATGTTATTTAGTTTCTGTACTGTATATAAGACATAGTAGCTGGCATGATAATGAAAACAATAATATAATTACCGTGGACGCAGAACTAAGGCCTCCTTGAAAGTGTGTAAATCGTCACCGATGATGCCGCCAGTGCCGCCAGTGGCGCCCAGTGTCGTCGCCTGACCGCTGGCGTTGTTAACCAAATGCGTTGGTTGTCCGCCTGCCGTTGTCGGCGGGATCATGCTCAGTCCGTTGCTGGCAAAGCCTATCGCCGAGCCAGTAACGTTATTCGGGCTGCCGCTCACTTGATGATGATGCACACCGCCGCCATGATGATGCTCCGGCTTGGGCGACCTGTAGACAGAAAGGGAAAGAGACAAGCGTTATTTTAAAGGATATGTTCGGCAGCCTAAGAAGGCGGACTCACCGACGATTGGCATGTGGATTCGTTGGTTGTGTTGGCAGCGTTTTCCCAGCTAAATAGGCCAGCAAATCCTCGCGTCGTATCATGCGGCGTTTTTTGCTGCGCGCCCAATCAGCCAGTTCGCGTGTGCGTCTTTGGTAGCCGCACTGTATGGCAGCGTCGCTGGTGCGTTTGAGCCCATCACATGATTCTGAGGTGGACAAACCATTCAATTTATTATCTCAATCAAATTAAACAATTCAACATTTGATCAAACATGCGATTGATAAGGCGTTTAATCCAAATCAGTCCAAGTTCAATTGTCAGTTAACGTTTTCTCCTCACCTTTGTAGAGTGTTGTCACAGTGCCAGCTGCGGTCTGAAAGGGCAACCAGAGCGCCCCGGTCTCCGAGGCGTATGTGTTGGAAGACCGCTCTGCAAGATGGCAAGAAAGTTATCAATATTACATTTAAATCGGTTCAGTTTGGATAAATCGAATTAATAGTCTACTGTTAGTATGTCAATAACTTATATTCTATATATTACATATATTTTCAAAAAGAAATTTTATATATCTATCATTTTTTTTTTTTTTTTTTTGTAGTTTAAGTTTTGGGACAAATATTGTTTTGAACGAAAGCGAGACAGAAAAGTGTAGCTAATTACATGAACAGCAACGTACATGCTAAATTTCACAATAAAACTTGAACATTTGTTGCTTTGTTTTTTTAATATTTAGCAGTTAAAATAAAAGATATCATATTTTCATTCAAACATATTAAGTATTAAAAACAATTTTCTCCCCCACGTTAAAAGAAATTGTAAAGAGAGGCTGCTATTCAAGATCGCTCCCTTTCTATCTCACTCTTGACAATAGCCAACACCTGCTGCTGGTGCTCTGGCTGCACGGAAGACACGGTTAAAAAGGACCAAAGCAACTTGCCGTTATCGATCCGCAGCGAATACAGGGAAACCCAAATGATAAAGTGAAATGCACGACAGAATGGCGCACCAAGTGCAAGCGAGATAGCAGCAAAACCAGAAAATATTTTTTGCCATCCAAAAGAAACGGAAACAAGGAGCATTAGAAACGTTTGGCGTTCAGCACACAATAAAGAAAAAATAAACAAGAAGAATATAGGCAAGAGCACAAACAGAATATAAATGCATATGTATGCCTCCTAGGGCGGCGGCGGCAGCGACGTCAGCAGCAGCAGCTTCTACTCTCTGCTGTACTGAGTGCCGAAACAGCTGTTTGTCAAATGTTGTTTTCTGTAAATGACGCACTATATTTAAAGAAACACACACACACATATAAATTTACATTATGTAGTCAGGCATATGTGTGTGTGTGTGTCTAATGTAAGTTTGACATGGAAATTATATCGTTACATGAAAACACCTTCCAAAGCAGCAAACCAAACCAAAAAAAACAAAAAAAAACGTAAGGACGCTAAACGCTGCGCAGCGCAAACGTTATTTCATTTTATTCGTCCCCCATTTTATTCTACTCTTCTGCTTCTGTTCAAAAAGAGGAACACCGAAAACTGAACACCAACACACACACACATATACAGAGAGGGAGAGAGACATCAACAACAGGCATGGGCTCTATTGCATTCCAAGCCCTTCTGCTGCAGTTGAATAATGCGTAGATTGCAAACGAATAAGTGGAGAATAGAGAATGTGAAGAATTTTAAGGCGTGTGAATGATGCCTGCGAGAGTTGCTTGCTTTCACATGCACACAGTTGCAGGGCTAAAGCTTAAAAGCCGGGCCTGTTGTGTACATGCACTTGTTGTTGCCCGCTAGCAGGCAGCACGGCCGCTATTAATACGCTCGTCCAAACTATTTTTATGCACCATCCCATACACACACACACACACACAGACACAGGCACACACATATAGTTGCATACACTCGTGCATTGAGCAAGTAAAACATCCAAATAGACATAAAGCATAAACAATAGAGGATATTTAGAAAGGAGTCACATCGAATTGAAACGGTCTGCGGTAACGGCACTCACCGCGATAGAGCTGTGCAACAGCCGTGGCCGAGTCCTGGAATGCGCCCCAGACGGTACTCAAATTGTTGTCGCGCTGACGCACAAATTCGCGCTCGTATTCATCGTGCTGTCCGTTGATTTCCCGATGGCACTGCTCCTCCAGCCAGCTTTCCTCGCCTCCAGACTCTTGTTGTTGCATTTCTATTCGTTTTATATATTTTTTGTTTTGGCGAGCTGCGCTGGTGATTGAGGGGATGGGGGAAACACCTCTGTTGTTATTGCCGCTTATGTATGTATATGTATGCGTAGTTTTGCTATGTTCCGTTAACTGCTGTTCGCCTCTGCAGCTTCAGCTTGGACTCCTTTTTATGTGTTCACCGTTCGCCTTTGCCTGCTGCTTCCTCTTTGCAACAACGACGACGACGGCGACAGCAGCAGCAGCACGCACTGACACTGACACACACACGCTTCTTCGTGTGTGTGTGTGTGCGTCTTTGTACGTAGCGTTGGTTTTTGAGTATGTGTGTTGGCGAGTCCCCGTACTTCTTATCGTTTTAACGCTCCGGCAATGCAAGTGAGCTACGTTTTAGTTGCTTAATCGCCTCAACTGCGTCACCCGGATTGAGATATTAAATGTAAATATTCTCAAAATTTGTTAAATCGGCAGCACACAGCACACTTGTATGTTAACTACCACAAAAAATGAAATAAGCTAGAGATGTGTGCTATATCGATGAATCACCGTTATCGATAATGCTGTGCTATTACAAAATACTACAAGTTAAAAAAAAAAACAAAAAAAAAACAAATAGCCACACCATACAAATATATCGACTACACACAGGTATCGCAATATATCGAAACATAAATTTAAACGGTACTCATTGAAATCTCGCGAAATGCATTTATTCAGGAAGTACATTTCGTGAATCTGGGTTTTCACAGCAATTAACCCTGCTTCATCAGATTCTTTCTAGTTTATAAGCAATAGATTTACAAATTAATGAAACAAAAACACATTTTGTATTTTGTTTATTTTTATTTTCAATTAAAAGGTAAAATATTTTCTATTAAATTCTCAATAATGATGGCTCTAAGCTAAGGCTATATTTGTTGAGTTGGAATTTTTATTTTAACGTACTTAAATTAAACCAAACCATTTCAAAAAAATGATATATATACACATATGTATATGGTTTGGTTCGTGCTTGGGTTTGGCTGATGTTTCGGTTCATGATATTAAAATTTGTTTTCCGGGCTTTAACCGGTTCGATTCGGTTCACAACCGGTTTGCACGTCTGCAGAAATTAACCTATTTTATATAATTTTTGTTGTTGTTTGCTTTGTCGCATTTTTTTTTTAAATATATCCGCTTTCTACTTTATCTGTCCTCTACGATTTTATTTTATATTAAAATTAATGACACAATGTTTGGTTCATTAACTTCATAAGAATCCTGCAGGACTCGGTGCATGACATATCGTTAAGCGCATCTATTACGCTAATGGCATAACTTTAAAGACGTCCCCCCATAAGAGTTGTGTGATTGTGATCTTATCTACGCAAAATTGATTTCGATTTATGCATGTATCAGTTAGTGATTAATAATATTAAATTGAATAAATATATATATGTTTTATTTGTAAAAATCGAGTTTTCATTCATTTTCTACAATGAATCATAAATTGTTGCCCGAATAAAACGCGCATCGGTACAATTTGTAAATGAACTGAAAGAAATAAATTACATTTTATTGCCACGCACATTTGTATACCCTTGCAGAGGGCATAAACAATTTCGTTCTCTAAGCATTTACCAAATAAGAACAGGGATTTGTAAAGCTCTTAACAAATAACTACTGCTATATTATCATATTTCGAAATATGCAACTGCCTTCGATATAATATATATATGTAAATACATATATTTATTATATATGTATGTATGTATTTAACAATTCTGCAAGGGTATGCCAGCTTTTGTTAATTTAAAAATGTACTAGCATTTTAGAATTTTTTTTATTTTTGTTTTTGCTTGTTTTTTGTTTTAATAAGTTTTCTTAAAATTGAGTTTTAAAAATACATGTACAATTTAAATATAATTACATTATTAATTTAATAATTACATATTATTAAACAATTTCAAATATATATATATATATATGTATTTATATATATTTTGTTTTTATACATTTTACTTGTTAGTTTACGTAGAATGTTATGAAGTTCTTGATTGTTGTTCTTATATTTCATTCATTTCACGTTGGCAGATTTAGAATATTATTTGATTGCTTTTGGCTGTGGTGACAAAAAAACAGCATTAATGAAAGGCTGCGGTAATTGTTAGTTTCTTCTTCTTTGTTTGGCCCAAAGACTGGGGCCCTCTAAAAACGTCACTAACATAGTGCTATTTGTTTAATATTATTAACTATGTTTTGTATAAAGAGCTATTAACAACGACAAACGCTACTATTACTATTTAAACTTGTTTCTTTTGTTTTTTCATTCAATTGCAATATTTTTTTCGTTTTAACTATTTTGGGAGCACCAGCAGTGTTTTGTTGTTGTTGTTGTTGTTACAATTTATATGGTCGGGGAGGGGGTGTGTGTGAGTGTGTGGGGATATAGGCTATTAGGGCATTTGGTAAATAGAGACGTTGTACAGTGAAGCATGCCTAACTGCAGCTAGAGCAAGAAATTTTGTTGTTAACAAAATCCAAAAACTTCATAAAAAATTTAAAAAAAAGTTGATAAATTTTTTAAAATCTAACTTGATATTTAAATACACTCAAAAAAGTTGAGCTAAAAATTATTAATTTAGTTTGGCTGCAAATGTGGCTAATTCGATTTCACTGTACTACATAGTTTCTCGCTGTGTGTTTGTGTGTGTGAGCAGGACAGCTAGCGCTGTTATTTAACAGCCGGCAGCAATAACGATAACCATAATAAAGTTTGCGATGGCCAGCTGTCAGAGTTGCGTTCAAGTTGTATCGTTGCCAATGCCGTTCTTTTGATCCAATTTATTGGAGCCCATTTTGACCATGTACACAAAGTACGTAATGATCTCCTTCTCCTTAATGGGTATTGTCTTGAAATGCTTCATAATAGTCTGCAAGCGAAATAAGTTATTGATACATATTAATTTTTATAAATATAAAAATTAGAGTGTACAATTCGAGTGATTAACAAAATCAATCATCTTCACACAATGAAAGATGAATCGTAAACCGATAGACCAGCAAGAGAAAAAGAAGTAGAGCACAGAGAGAGAGAGAGAGAGAGAGAGCGAAAGACAGACGGAGAGTAAAAGGACAAAAGGGAAAAACAGAAAACTTTTTAAATATAATTTTTAAATAATACACACACGCATTACTGAAAACACCAAAAGTTTGCAAGCATTACTTGAATTCGTGAGAATCACATAGGGGGGTCCAAATTGCCTTGCTAGACAATTAACAGAAGGACGCATGTCTTCAGACATTTTCATGAATTATTTGTTTTTTTTTTGACTACAGCTTTTAAAATTCTGTGCAGAACGTAAAATTTGCATATTTTATATATGCTGCCGGTATAGGAATTAACGGATAAACTTATGGAAATATTTAGAATTCTCTGCTATTTGATTGCAAGGGTATTTAATATTCAGCTTTTGTCATCAACATTAGATTAAAGATGCCGATGTAAGAATCGATCGATTTATATCGAAATATCGGAAAAAAGTTAAAAAGTTAACTTTGAAGTCTGTATTGTCTATGAATATCACTACAACAAACACTTAAACAGAATTTATGATTCCTGACCTTAATATTGGCATAACTAAGCAACTGAATAGTTTTGTTGACTTTTTACTGAACAAGTTTAGTTTGAACTAAACAAATGAGTTGTTTCGTTCACTTTTCATTGAACAAGTTAAGTAGTTCATCAGTCGAACTTATTGCGAACCAATCGACACAATTCTAATGCATATATTTATATACATATGTATGTATGTATGTATGTATGTATGTTAGTGGTATTTTTTGCGATATTTGCTTCACTTACGTCCGCCAACTGGGCACGCTTCATGCCCTGGCGCGTCTGCACCTTGAAGTGGCGCTTGTAGCGACGCAGCGTCGACACCTGCAGTTGATAGAGATCGGGAAACTCATGCAAATCGGTGTCCGTCTCGTTGCTGTCGTCCTCGCTGTCCTTGCGGCGCCGCTTCGTGCGCACCGACTGGATGCGCTCCTTGTGGTAGTCGCATATGTAAATATGCTGCGCATTTGGATCGCTGCTCAGCTTGAGGCGCTTCTGGGCGACCGTCTTTTGTATGCGCTTGCTGTAGCTGGCGTAGCCTGCTTGGTTGCGGCACCTTTCCATGTCGTCAATAAGGCAGCAGGTCTGGTCCGTGTGACCGCCCCGCGAGTCCTCCTCGCCGGTACTGAATCCGTTGTTCATCGTAAATTTTTTTTTGTTGTTGTTGCTTTGTGTGTGTGTTTTTGTGAGGGGTTGCAGCGGGGGTTGTGCGTACGGTTAACTTATATTTTATATACACTTATTAAAATATTTGTTTGTGGAACACGTTTACGTACGCGAATACGTTGTATGTTCTTTGAGGCACGAATTTGCAATTTGTCGGTTTTTTGTTAACTTCCTCCTACTCTGCTTTCTGCTCGTACTTTGTGCGTTTTTCTCACCCCCCATACACCGCAAACATCATCACTTTCTTAATGTGTTGCTCGGATGTTGTGAACGAGTTCGATTTAACATGCGATATCGATTAACATGCCGCTACGTAGCATTAACATTGTGGTACCTCATTTGTGCATATACGTTGCTCCATTTTGCGTTTACGTCTTTGCAGTTGGCATTTTGCGTAGGCTTATTTTTGATTATGAGCCTGGTCGAGCTCTGTTAGTTTTAACATAGCAATAGAAATAACAACTCAGTTTTTTTTGTGTTTTTGTTTGTTAATTTCTTTGCTACCGTATTTGAATGTACACATAGAATTTCTGTGTTCTTTATTTTTAGGTAATTTATTTAAAATCGATTTGTTATCGATACCACTAAATTGTTTTTCTTAATCGATTCACAATTAGTCCATTGATATATATCGATAGGGGCCTCGACTGTTTTTGCAGCACTATTTTTGCGTTAAAACTTCAGCCGGACGTGTATTGCGGGAGCGCGTTAGAAATTTGTTTCGAATCAATTTACCGTGCGTCTGCGTCGTTGTGTGAGCTAAAAGTGGCAATAATATTAAAAGAAAAAAATATAAAAAGGTAAATTGCAAAGCAGAATTTTTTGTTGTTTTTTTTCTCTTCTGAAATTGTTAAAACTGTGCGTTGAAAGATTAAAGCCCACACACAAACACATACATTGGTATATGTACATAGGAGGGGGCGACGCCAAACACTGCTGCGACGGCTCAGTAAGCAGAAAATTCTCAGCAGCCTCAAAGCTGAGCAACGGACTAGGAACAAACACCAATTGGAAACACACAGACACACACACGCGCACACATATGCATACATACTGCGAAGTACATTTGTATATATAATTCCAATATGAACTGAGACGTGCTCTGTGCGTGTGTGTGTATGAAATATTTTTTTTGTTTTTTTTTTTTTTTGGTCACATAAGTACATATGTATGTATATATGTAAATAACGTACAGAAGATGTACACGTCGTTTATTGCATTATATATGTATCTAAGAAGAAAGAATAATAACAATAATAATAAAAATCGGCTCAATGACCGCGCTCTTGGTATTTTTTGAATTCCTTTTCATGTCGATTTTCCAATTGGCCAAAAGGCACAGCGTATAAAAACTGAAAGACACGCGCCCCCCTCCGTACGCCAAAAAGTGCAACGAGTGAAAAATAACAGTGTGCCCATTTCGTACATAGATTTGTGTGCATGTATGTGCGTGCCCATAAATACGTATGTATGCATTTAAAGTTAGCATACAAATAGACACGTATGTATATATGTATGTAATTATTCAACATTTTACAAATTCGCATTATTATGCGAAACTTGGCAACAAAAAAAAAAACACTTTTCATTATGAGTGCGTGCAATAATAACAAATTATGGTGTTAAATATAAAAGGTAACTGTAGATGCTGCCTATATGAAAAGCAAAAGCCAAAGAGAGACGCCAGAATAACAGTAAAATTCAACAAGAAGAAAAACTTTTGTATGTGTGCACGTGTATATACCCTTGTGTGTGTGTGTGGCTGTGTGTGCAAACAAGCAAGAGATTTTTAGTGAAAGAGAGCAGAGCCGCACGTAAATTACGGTGCTTGCCACTGTGACTGTGTGGGTGTATGTGTGTGTGTGCGAGGGACAGGACACCAAGCAAAGCGCAAAGCAACATCGAAAATTTTCATGCTATAGAAGTTGGGGGAGTTTTAGTGGGTTGGCCAGCGGGAGGCTGGTGCGGGGCCATTACGTTTTTTTACGCTGACGCTGTTATCGCTGTTGCTGCGCAGTCGCTAACGCTGCCAGCGTCGCACCGTGTGCAATGTGCAAAGTTTTGTCACTAACATTTACAAAACAAAATTAAATAAATAAAAAAAAGCACAAAAAATAAAGCCAACTTCAAAAAGTCATCTCGCTGCCGCTGCTCGTCCTTGAGCAGTACAGCCTCGACTCCAAACTCCGTCCAGGGTCATGTGCCTCTTTCTATCTCTCACTCTCTCTCTCTCCCTTTCTCTATGTGTGTATGTGTGCGCATCAAGGTTTCGCATCATTTTTTTTTTCGTTGTTGTTGAATTAGAGCCAAGATTCTAGGAGAGCCCCAGCGCTGGCCAAAATGCAGTTTAATGGAATGCAATTTTTTTTTGTTATATTTCCCGCTGGCTTTAATCGCTAATGCGACACACAATCGCTGGCCTCAATCATCGCCAGCTGATGACCCGGTTAGCTAAATGTCTTTTTTTTTTCATTTATATTTCTATTTTATTTTTACACAAACATATGTGCATATACATACAAACAGAGGCTCAAAACTGGAAACAACACTTTGGAAAACTTATTTTTAAAAACATTAAGTTTATTGACGCTAAATTATTAACTAGAATTTCTACTTTGGTCACTTTTCAAATAAAAAGTAGTCTAAAAATATAATTAAATTGCCATTTTCAAATGAATTTTGAATGAAATAAAAAATGCGGTTATAAATTCAAGTGCGAACTTGTTGTACTGGGATATTCAAGACAAAATGTTGAATCTTAATGCCCAAATCGAACATTACCGTTGCACAAATAAAAACAAAATAGTGCATCTAACAAATAATTCATAAAAGATACATTTATTGTAGTTGGTTCGATTTAGGCTTCGAACCCATACCTGGGTTCGGCACCTTTACTTGGTTTGCTTCTCTAAATCAATTAAAATATTTGTATGTTTTGCATAACAAATAAATTGAATTATTCTTTCAAATCAAATGATTTTATTAGTTAGCGAATACTGTATTTACACTAAGCAATTTTAATAAGATTTTGCTTATTTTCTCCAAATAGAATTTCGTAAAGCATTTTCAGTAAAACACAACGATTTTAGTTAATGAAATGAAATGAAAGGCACAACTATTATAAATGCATTATTATTATATACATACATATATGTATATATGCTATATATAGTTACATTTGCTGATAATAGCGTGTAATGTAATGTAATGTCATTAAACTGTCTAGAGTTTTTGGTATCTTTTCATTGCTATACTTATAACGTGTAGCCAAAGCAGTGATTATATATACTTATATGTTATATATAAACATTATTTTCAAAGGTAAGGTCATTGGAGGACATTTGAAATATTATCCGTTTCAAATAGCTCCCAAGAATTTTATTTTCTTGGTCAGTTTTGTCATTTGTCAACACTAAACAGTTACTTTTACCATCAACCAATTAAAAATAACAGGCATCAACCGGTTAACCGGTTGCTAATGCTTGGCTCTAAACGAATTAAAAGCTTACAAGCGTTTAAACTGATAGTCATCATAAAGAAATAACTTTCTTAAAAAATAGTAGTTAAACAGTAAAAACAAAACGGATTAAAAACTTTTTGATGTTTTCTATGCATGACAATTGTAATTGCAAATTGCATTAAAAACAACAAAAAAAGGGCGCTTTTCTAATTTCCAGGTTGCAATTGCACATATGTAAGTTAATTATATGCATACAACAACAATTAGCAATTGACGCTCTAATGACAATTGCGGACACTAGCGGTAAATGCAGTGGGTATAGTGTGATGACGACGACGACGACGACGTCGACAGCGACGCTTGATGAATGCTTGCGTGGGAGCGTAACTGAGAGAAAGGGTGCAAGAGAGAAATAGAGCGTAGCGAACGTGCGAAATAATTGAAAGCAAAATGAAAATGAAAATTAAAATAAAGCATAAATAGATTGAAACGCGAAGCAACAATTGCGGAATATTAAATACAATAGAACGAATGAAAGAGAAAGAGGTAGAGAGAAAGAGAACTAATCTCCGACCGTTGCTGTTGTTATTGTTGCTGCTGCTACTACTGTGGCTTTTGTTTTTGCACTCACATTGCGCTAATAATAGCGGGAGCAACTACTACAACAGCAGCAACAAGAAGTACTGAATTCGCTTAGGAAATACACTTCGTATGTACATACATTTGTACATACATGTGTTGCAAAACAAAAATACATAAGTAAAGCCAACATACATCTCACAGTGTGCACAAATCTAAAACGAATAAAATAAAACATGTGAGAAGGCTCTGCTCGGGACCGCTCGACTATCCGATACCCTAAACCCAGCCATCTGTTTTTACAAAGATTTTAACCTGCTTTACACGAACATAAGACATTTAATTTGTTGAAATTTTTATTGATATGAGAGAAACTTGATAAACTTGTTCTGCGTATGGATTAGGCAAATATAAAGATTACATCCCTAGCTTTTGTAGTTTTCGAGATCGCTCAGTTCCTGCACAGACAGACAGACGTATGTGGCTAAATCCACTCAGCGATAAAAAATATATGTTTGATGGAGCGGAGATGCCTCCTTTTTCCTGTTACATACATTCGCACAAAACCATTATACCCTTTTGTATCCATTTTCAATGGGACACACACACATTTGCACACATTCACGTGTGTGTGCATGGGCCTGTAAGTGAATTTGGACCAAAAGGCAAATCTTCTGCTAACGTGCTGCTGCATTCGCTGTTCGTGGACGCGTATGTATATTTACATAAATACATATGTGTGTACACATACACAACAGTTTCGGGTCAATTGACTTTTAGTGTTGCGTGCACCCATACAAACACAGGCCAAAGAAGAAAAAAGCTCACAAAAAAGCAGCAGAAACAGCAACAGCAGCAGCAGCAGGACTCTGTTCGCGTCGGCGTCGCACGCAACAATTCGCCTTAGCTGGGGCAAGCCTAAGTTCACCACGGACACTCACTCATACACACACACATACAGTTACGAAAGGCAGCCGAGAGAATGCGGGCGCTTGTGCTTTCGCGTATTTCCCTGCTTACCAATCCCACACATACACACACATACACAAAAACACACACACGCACTCATTGGTCGACGCTTCGTCACCGCACAGTGGTTTTAAAGCGATGCGAGTTTATTTTTTGTGTTTCTCATTTGTTTTAATAAAATTAAAATAAATAAAAAAACACAAATCTAGATAGGTTTTGTTAATTAATTTGTATTTGATTTTTATATATTTTAAAGACTATAAAAAAATATAATTTAACCAACTTGCTTCTATTAGGATCAACATATATTTAAATGGATTTACTAAGGATTACATTAAATCGAGTCACAAAAGTCGTTTTCTGTTGAGGCTAATTTTTGAGTATATATGAGATTTACAAAAATAATAACTACTGCTCATATTTAAATATGTTTAGAAACAGCTTTTAATGTGATTTGAAAGCTTTTACTCTAACAGAGGAGAAAGTTACACAAGCAAATGCAACAGGGTCAAGTATTTACTAAAAAAATTATATATGCGACTATACATGCATTTGTATGTGCATCTATTAATATGTATATTGGAACATTAGTTAAATGTTTATATTTAAGCCCTTCTTCCATTTTAAGTTGAACATTTCATAACTATCACATATGACAACAAATTGTCACACGTACAGCAACTTAAAAATTATAATAAAATAAATAAATTGATTGTGTTTCCATCTAGAAAAACTGAGAACGCGTCTGAGCTTTTAACAGGCAACTGTTTTGTAATATGATCTGAAAAAATTACACATAAAATTAATAATAGGGTGTTTGCATCATTATTTTTTTTAACGAGCCATAAAAGATAGGTACGTGACTTATTTGTCCCATTTTAGTCTGAAACAACAAAATGATAAACGGCACTTTATTTGTTGCTCTCTTTTGTATATTAGATATATATCTGAAAAAACCAATTCTAAAATCTGATTATACGAAATCGGACTGCAAAATAAAAGAGCGCCAAGAAAAACAAAATATTATTTATTATTAAAACTTAGAGGGATTCAAAAGTTTGAATTTTGGAACACAAATGGATAATGAATATTTTTATTTCTGCCAAACAAGTTGGCAGGATAAAAGGAAATCAAAATGAAACTGTGTCCGTTCAAAGCAGCTTTCGCTGTAAATGTTTCCGTACATGGCTCATTTCACTTTTGCATGACATCAGCATCCTTTTTATGCAAGTCAATTTTAGTGTCATGTCCTGTGCGCCCATTGTTGCCGCTGCAGATGATGTTGCTGTTGCTGCTGCCAAAATGAAACGCAACGTCTTTGACCCCTTCTAGAATGCACTAAGAGTTATGTATGTATATATAGCTACATACTAGATACGTACGTACACATCGAAAGTAATATTTGTAGCGGATCTGTTGTTGTTGCCTGCCCACGCCCCCGCCCCCGCTCCGTCAAAAGAAAACAATGCCAGGGCGCAAAGAAGACGTCGCCGTGTTTTTATTTCTCTCATTTGCAAGAGTTGCTTTTGTTGTTGCCGCTGTTGTTGTTCCGCCAGCAACAGGACACTCGGCACGCACTAACAACACCATATAAAGCAACAGCAATAATGACCGACTAACTGACTAAGTATGTATATATATGTATGTATATGTATCTATTATATATATTTTTTTATATATATATATATATATATATATATATATATATTTGTGTATGTTCGTGCATGCGCCTCGCCAGGCTGCCAAACCAGCGGTCAGGGTTGACTTTTGCAGGAGCCCAAACCAGGAGTATACACGGTGGCCCCCTCTCTGTCCCCACTGTACGTCTCGACGCCTCCAAATGGTAGCTGAAAGCAAAAGCAAAAGCAACAACAAAATTAAGTGCGCCGAGGCTGGCTCAGTTGAGCTTGTGCCGTTACTTCGTTTTTATCCTTATTGAGTTTCTTTCTGTGAGAAGAAGTCTGGCGCGGCCATGGTCGCTTCTACATACATACATATAAATATACATGTATAAGTGTAGGTATAAGTGTATGTGTGTGTGTGAGTAAGTGTGCGTGTGCTGGGAATCGATAAAGCATACTTATTTGCATTTTTGGTGCAACATGCTTTAAAATGTATACTTATGTATGTTTATTTGTTTTCATATAATACCTATATACCTGCTATATATATAAGTATATAAATATATATATTTATATAAGTACATACATCGCTGCCAGCGCTCGATGCTCTCTTTGCAAGTGTGCGTGTTTTGTGTGTGTCCAAAAAGCTCTGCGCCTTTCTCGCTGCTGTGTCTGTGTGTGTGTGTGTGCAAGTTAGTTCAACTCGAGATTAGCTTCCGGTGGGGATACAAATCATCTCTCGGTTCGTTGCTCAAGTTATAAATATTAAAAATTCAAAAGCATGTCTTTTGTCCCATTCCTTCGCATTCTATACATAACCCCTTTCGCAACGCCGCAACAGGCATCCATCACCTATCCAACATTTGCTTTTGTTGTGCGCCTCCTTTCGCTTTCAGCTCGCGCTTTGAACAGCTGCTCAGCGGTTGCTGCTACCTCCTTTCCTCCACATACACCGACCTACATATTGTCACTCTCCCACTCATTGTGTAACATGTTACAGTTACTTTACGCATACAATACACCGGTGGCCACAAGAAGTGGTGCACTACTACAAAAACCTTTTTGGCAATAAAAAAAAAAATAGACGAAGAAAAAAAAAATGTTTTTTTAGTGCACAAGTCTTAACTATGTTTTCTTGTTACTAGCAAGTTTGCCACAATTTTTTTGTTTGCTAAAGAATTTTTGGTCAAGTGCCTTGGTTTTCTTATGCTATTTTCAACTGGAGTCTGTTACATTCTCTTTCTCTCTCTCTCTCTCTCTCTCTCTCTGGACATGTCTCTTTAAGTGTACTTAGTATGCAGCAGCAATAACCGCAACTGCTTAGCATATATTTTTGACTTGACAATGCAGAAATGCTGTTTGCTGTTGCGCTTTTTTTATGGTCACCACTGTAGTATGTGTAAAGTTGGGCTGCGGGCACATTGTTGTTGTTGCTCTGAGTTTTATGCTTGTTGTATTTTGTGCTCCGCAACATGATTCTCTCTCGCTCTTGCTTTTGAATGTGGGCTCGATGATTCGATGCTGCACTTTTGTTACGCACAACTTGGCAGCAGCTTTGTATGTATGCATGCCTGCACGCATGTATGAATATGTTACAGTGTTAATCCATTTAAATATGCAGTTATCATTGTGGGTGATGCAGTTTACAGGATTTGCTTTTCATAAATACCAGCATAGACATGCGGGTGGCCGTGTTGCGGTTGTGCGAGTGGGCGCATTTGACTCGCAAATCAGCTGGTTTTGCGCCGGTGTTAGTGTACGTTCGTACTTACTTATGTGTATGTGTGCATGTGTTTTATTGTTTTATTTTTAAGCAATTTCACCAGTGCCCAAAGCTGATACAGCCCACACCATGCCAACGCACACAAATGTATATGTAGATATGTATGTATGTATGTGTGTGTATGTATCTCTACAGTACACAATGTGTATGCTAATTGCTGAAGCTGCAACAACAACACAAAAAAAAACTGTGAAACAGAAACCGAAATTAGGTCGCAATCGTTACCCGCCACCCCCTACGCGCGCACAAACACACACACGCCCATACACACACATACACACCCGCCCAGCACAGCACCTGCCGGCGGCAAGTAAAATACAATTGCCAAAAATAATTTCACTGTGCGACAAAACACAAAATAAAACAAAAAAAAAAATAAATAACGAATAAATAAATAAATGCCGCATACACATGATGAAAAGTCGCGTAGAGTGAAAAACTGTTTGACTTATTGGAGCAGACAACAGCGCAGTCCCCAGAGTCTAAACTGTCACTCAAACAGACACTAAATAAACAAAAAAAAAAAAAAACACACACACACAATACTTATAAAAAAAATATCCATGATAATTTTCTTTTTTTGAAATAAATTTTTTTTTAAATAATATACAAAAATATCTGCAATAAAAAATGTAATACTGTACACTTACTTTTGCAACTAGCGGTAAAAAATGTACGCTTTATCCAGGGCGCAGAGTGCCCGGTGGGCAACAGGGGGTTAAAAACATGGCCAGCGAGCGCGCGCGCCCCCAAACAAGAATATCGCTTCAAATTTCGAGAAAATTTTCATGTCTGCTTTTAACGGTGTGTGTGCGTGTGTGTGGGTGTGTGGGTGTGTGTGCTGTAGGGGCTTGGGCAGCTTTGACATGTGGGACACAATTTCATTGTTATTGGCAACGGAGATTTCATCACCATCCTCATCCAGCGCGCACACACAACAACAACAACAAAAACAACGACAACAAAAAGTGCCTAATGTTTCGGCCCACACACGTTGCAATTTTCATTTTCATGAAGCATGTGTGCAAATTGTTAAATTTTAATTATCGACATGTTATTTTAAATCGATTATTTGCGGGCATAATAACGGTTACGAAAGTACAAAAATTAATTACATCTCGAATGGATGTTAAACTTTAATGTGCGTTAATCGTAGCGTGAAAACAATTTTCCATAGAAATTGTTGATATTTTAAATAAGAGTATTCTATTTATATATCGTTTAAACTCCCCCTCTGAGATATGGCAAGGGATTATTTGTATTAATCCAGTTCTTAGACATTTTTCGGTTAACTTATTTTGTACACGGTCTTAACAGGTATAAGAGTTTTCCGTTGAATTTCGTTCTGTTAAGTTTTCACCTACGTTTTTAATCGTAATTGTGGATTTTCTTCAACTCTGTGTATCACGTAGCCTTTTGTTTTTATACCCTTAAAGTTCAAACTAAATCGAAGCTCTTACCCTTTTATGTCTTTGCTGAACTTTATATAGATATTATTTTAAAAATTTAGAAAAAATAAATAAATATATATATATATATAATTATTCTGGATATTTATTGAGCTTTTTGCCTAATAAAGACAACTCAAATTTCCCAGAACAGGCCATGAACACAATTTTTGTAAACCATATTTTATGACTAATTAAAAAAATTGTTCTTTCCATTTATGCAACAAGTTTTATGTTTTAAAGGTTTTAACTGAGTGTGAGGTATGAGAACTATATTCCTACCAGGATATCTAATCTACACAGCTCATTAACATTTTTGCTTAGATGATGTAAATAGAAAAAAAAAAAAATAAAATATATATATATATATATTGGGAGTTATACATATATGTGTATATATATTGTATGCAACCATTTTCAAGCTAATTATCAGCCTTGTGGGTGGCATTTTTTTTTTCTTGTTGCACGCTTACGTCATAAGACAAAATTACAGTGAAAATTTCAGCCTCCCAACAGCACCAACGATTTGGGCCTGTACTTTGATTACCAATTAGTCAATGAGTACATATTACATATGTATGTGTATATGTATTTGTACATATATTTATATGCATATATGCATGGCATATTGTTGTTCAGTTTCTTAAGGACGGGGTAGTCCTTGTTAGACGTCGTCAAAGGATTGCCCCGGAAAATTGGATCGGCAGTAAAATGCGTTCGCGTGTTTGTTTGCTTGTTGTCGTTTTTCTACTTGTTGTTGTTGTTGTTATAGTAGTTGTTGCTTAGTCGCAACGCATTTCAAACTTAATTATTATAATTGGCAAAAAGCGACGCTGATGACAACAACAGCAACAAAAAAAAAGCTGCCAAAAGCGAAACCAAAGCAAAAAGCAAGGAAAAACAAAAAATTATATATATAAATATAAAAAAAAATATATATACGTACAGGCATACATATATATTTATATTTATACATACATATTTAAGGGAAAAAGTCAGCGAATACGCTTTGACACGCAACACGCGGCATGCCGCACACTGGGGCAAGCACTGGCCAAAGCGCAGCTAATTCAACAGGCTGGCAATGCAAAGCAATCTAATTAGTTTTGCATAACAACAAGTTCCTAGCCACAATTTCATTTTGATTGATAACCAAATCTTAATTAAAACATTTTTAATCAAATAAAGATCAAAAGCCAGCAAAAAAGAAAAAAGCAAAAAAGTCGCTAATTGGTTGGTAGGGGTTATCAAAAAAAAAAAAAATAAATAAAGAAATAAATAATTAAGGAAAGGAAAATAAACAAAACACAAGCACAAGAATGTCTGACTTTATCAGAATTAATTCCTGGCAATATTCAAAGTTGGTTTTGTTGATTGGAAACGGAAATCCTGCCGGATTTACAAACAAGACATAGTTTTTTTTTGCTCAAATAATAATTTAAAAAGGTTGTTTGTTATTTTATCATGATATTCATTTCATTTTATATTCTTTAAGAAAAAAATTTAAAAACCATACTTCACTTTTGTTTATAAAAGTTTTTTTTTTTTAGCTAAAATTTTTTTTAGCTAAAATAATATATAATACTACAAAAAAAATTACAAAAATATCAAGTGAAAACTTTAGTGATTTTTTTTGTATTTAAAATTTGTGAAGTTGTATTTACACTAGAGATTTTTAGTTAGGGATTGCAAATAAAGACAATTTTTTATAATGAACAATAGTTATCATTAATAGATGAAAAGCATTTATTTAAAACATTTCTCTAAAGTTTCATTATAAAACTGATTTTGTCAAAAAAAAAAAAAAATAAGTAAAATAGAAAATGCTTGAAGAAATACGTACATTAATGTGAGTCTGTGAGACAAAAAGATATAAGCTTTTATTTGCATAACTGTGCAAACTTGAACGTTGGCGACACAGTGCCACATGTGGCGGCGGTTACGGGTTGATTTTCTCTACAGAGGCGCGCCCAAGTGGCAGCAAAGCCAACGAAGCCAAGTTGAACAATTTGCAATTTAAAACTGTTGTTATTCGTTATTTATTTTCATTTTTTGTTGTTTGTTTTTGGCCACATGTTCTACGGTGTTTGCATGGGTGTCGTTAGTGTGCAAAAGCCAAAACAGTTTCGGCCAACAAAACACGCAAAAACAAAGCAACAGTTACAACGAGTATTTAACAATGGCAAAAAATAAAAACAAGTAAGAACGTTGCAGTCGGGCGTTATCGACTGCGTTATACTCGTTCACATTCTTTATTATTATTTTGAAAAATTTCGGTATATTGTAATTTGGGTGGGGGTGGGTGAGAGTGGGGGTAGAGGTGGGGGTGTGATTGATTGATCTTGAAATGAGGTGACCAGTTATCTACTCTCTAGATTTGGTAACTCTAGCTTGAAAACTGTGGGAGATATAGGCATTTCGGTGGGCGGGGGCGCTGGGGGGGGGGGGGGGTTCTAGTGGGCGTAGCGGGGATTTCAAGGTGTCAATATTTTGGGGAGGTCACCAGCTATATACACACCAAGTTTGGTGGCTCTAGCTTTCAAATTGTGGACTTTATCGATTTGCGATTTTAGGTGTTATCGGTTTGCCACGCCCCCAGTGGGCGCAGCCCAAAATCCTTAACACTTTATCTGACGCGGATTTATTGCGGACTGACAAACAGCAAGACGGACATTGCACAAAACCAATATACTCTTTCACTTCGTGGACGAGTATAAAAGCAATTGTTAAGATATCGTCTTCATTTATACACATATGAAAAGGGCATTATGCAAATGCAAGCCTAGATAAATGTAGATGCATATGAGTATCTCATAACTTGTGGCAGATCGTAGGGAGTATCTATCATAAAGAAAAAGATAGCGAAAATTCCAAAACCATAAATATTTGATATTCTGCTCTGCTCGTATTTATTATATAAAACAATGTCAGAAAGAAACAATGAAATTAACCTAACAAAAGAATGCAGTGCACTTTAACCACATTGTAAATATCCACAATGAACATTAGCAAAAATTAAAATTAAACAATACCTTTGAAATTTGCCAGATATATATTTATGTTGGTTTTTTCCTCTGTTCAACCCGCATTTAAATGTGTAAGGATTTATGTGTGTTTGTTTAACAATGCATAAATAAGATAGAAATATACACAAAACATTATCAAGTCTCACATTGTTCCGTATCATTTCCAATGCTTTGTATGGCATTATGAATACACACACAACCATGCAATTGCATTGTTTTTTTCTATATACCCTGTACACATTATAAATGTTTAAAATAGGTTATATTGCAGTCGCTTATACCAAAATTTGGTTTAAAATTTTTTATCAATTATTGAAATATTGAAAGAGCGTAAGACACCAAATAAAACTTCTATATGGCCGGAAAATCGATAAATATCGATTTCAAAAGTGCGCAGCACGCTGCTCTTAATATATCACACATAATGTAAAATAACTTCTCTTAGCATATCCTCCATACGTTTCCCAAGCCTTTCAAACCAACAGCAGATTCAGAGATATATCCTTAAACTCTAAAAATTACTTTAAATTAAATAAAAATCCTGGACAAGAGCAGCGTGTGCTTGTTTATTCTTATAGATATAGGGTAGCTGCTAGTCGTTCACTCCAAACTAGAGCTTGAAATGCTAACAAGTGTGAATGCAGCTGCTGTTGCCGCTGCTATTGTTAATGTTGTTTGCGCCGTTTTTGTTAACAGACTTTACCCACACACAGACATACTGAGACAGACAGACAGCCAAGAACTGTTGCTGTTGTTCGCGGTCGTCTTTTGTTCTTGCCATTGGCATTCGACTTCGACACACTTTTAATTAGTTTGCCACATTTCGCAAATAGTTGAACAACAAATAAATGTGTGCACTTTAATTAAGCGTTGCTGCTGCTGTTGCTGCTGTTTGGCCCCTATTTACTGTAAATATTTGCATAGATTATTTTCTCTGCCGCTTGTCTTCATTTTTGAAAAAACAAAAAAAATGAAATAAAATAATACATTACACACTTTGGCTCGGGGTGGCAACGCCGCTTACTGAATCAGTTCTTGAATACTCGATTCCTTTAGCCTTTGCCAAATTTGCCCACACATACAGTTAATTAATTATTTATTTATTTTTGTATATATATTTTTATTTTGTTGCTTGGCTGCCGCCACAGACGAAATTTAATGATTTAGAAATTAAGCAACAAGAATTCGAACAAGTAAGAACGTTGCAGTCAGGTGTAACCGACATCGCAATTCTCATTCACATTGTGCATAAAAATGCAGAATCAATCAAAAAAATTATATCAGACGTGAAAATCGGTTCACTTTTAGCAAATATATGGGAATTCGAAGTATGGGACCTATAGATGAGAGCTTTACATGTCAAAATTTTTGTACATTTTGGCATGATTTTTGACCAAAAATTTGACCACCTCAGAATCATCTTTAATGTTGTTATTTATACTAATTAAGCCAAATCCAATCGATTAAAAATATAAATTCAAAATTTTAAATTAAAAAAAAAATTCTTTTTTAAATTAATAAAAATAAACTATTTTTAATATTGCTTATATTTTTATTGACAAATTATGAAAAAATTGCCATCACACGGGAAAATCGGTTCACTTTTGGTAAAGTTACAGGAATTTGAAGTATGGCAGCTACGGATCCGAGAGTTTTACATGTCCAAATTTTTGGCATCATTTTTAACCAAAAATTCTTAAATTTATATTTTGAAAAAAAAAAAAAAAAAATTCGAAAAAATATAAATTTTTTTTTTTAATTTCGAAAAAATATAACTTTTTTTTTTTACATAAATTATAAAAAAAATTATATCACACGTGGAAATTGGTTAATTTTTGACAAAGTTATGGGAGGCTATGTCGATTTGTATCAGATAACATGGCTGTTGCGAGTAAATATTTTGCAAGTTACAGGTCTTTAGCTTCAAGAGCTTTTATACGGATGGACGGAGGGACTGACGAACATCAAGACGAACATTGCACAAACAATATACACTTTTCACTTGGTGAACGAGTATAAAGAGAAAACGCCGTGAAATATTTGCAATGTTCTAGTTGCACAATAAGTCTGCCACACACACATGGCGCACAGACCAAAAACTACAGCAGATAAAATAAATACAAACACTAGAACAAAAACAAAAAACATGAAACGTTTATGATCAGAATATTACGATTTCTTGATTCTCGTCTCGTAATTGAATTTGTACTTTAGAATTTCGTATTTATATTGCTGTGACATTCTGACAGTACCAAATAAAATGTCTTCTGTGCGTTAAGTTGGCTGCGTCTAAACCATTACCGTTAATTAAAGCGTTGCCAGTTTGTTTTCATGGTAATTGAAATATATTATACATGTGTTATTGTATCATATAAGCCTTATTTGGTATATTATATGCATTTGACAGGCTGTCACATTAACTGTCAATACTTGAAAATGGCTGTAATCCACAATTTATTTATATTTCTCTACCTTTATGTGACATTTTCTCATTAAAAAGGACGTAATGCTCTCTTATGCCACAATTTACCATTTAATTTTAATTTACACAACAAAATACAAAGAAACCGAACCGATGAAATTTTTCAGACAGTTAATGAGCAAAATAAGCGTATTTTAACTTGAGTGAAATTACATGTACATATGTAAAAATAATTCAACTGTATAAATTTACTTCTTGCACGAAAGTTCTTGTTTTTTATATTGCAACATCCGATAGAAAAACAGGAATTATTCATGGTCAATTCACGAATATTCAATATCGAAATATTTAAAAAATGTTACTTGTAACGAATGAAATTTATTTGCGCATTCTTTCGAGTAATTGAAAAAAAAAGCTTGACTGGAATTTTAGTATTTAGTTTCAGCTTAGTATTATATAAAGCGCATTTAAGTCGCATTTCAACGCTAAAATTGCATTTCATTAGTGCCGACCGGTTGTAAAGCCCGGCTGATCTCTTTGTGTGAAATATACGAACCGTGATCCAATGTGTTAACTCACCTCACGTATCGTATTGTTCAAACTACAAAGCTGTTGTATAATTTATTTTCTTTTTAGCCCGCTAACCTTTCAAAATAGATAATAAAAATTTGACAAACGTTTAGTTTTAAGTACACACACATCACATTTTTGAAGCTGAAAGCAACAAAAGGATAATAACTTTTATATTGCATACGCCTATAAAATATGTTTAGTATTTTTTTTCTCATACTTACATTTTACTTTAAGAATAGGTAATGCTAATGCATTTTTAATACCATTAATTAACTGTCATTCCTCGTCAAGAGTCTTGCAGAATTATATTAAGATTGCGAAGAAAAAAAATTGTAAACAACAAATTGTGAATTAAGAATTTCAGAAAAGTATTTGAAAAAAAAGGAGGAAATTCAATCACAAAATTCCACTCTTTAATTATAAAATTCTGCAGTGTATAACAATGAAGAAATTAAGTAGAGTAGGAGTTGAAATAAAATCTGTTGCTTACATAAATAGCAATTGATTAGTTAAAGCCACAAGTGCCAGGACTCTGAACTCTGTTGCCGTGCAACGCGTGGCATGGTGCAAGTAAGCGGCAAGAATCAAGTCGCGGACTTACGGCGCGTGAGGAATACATAATGTTCGTTTTTTCATTTGCTTGAGTTTTATATTCTCAGTTGAAAATAATTGAATTTCTATATTTTTAATTATAATTATATCACATGCGTTCAGATATATAAAAATTGGTCTGTCGAATACGTGTCTCTTTCATTCCAATCCAAAAACTTGCCTAAAAGATATTTAAAAATCTAAAGGTTTCTGTCTTTTGAAAATGAAAGCATTGACATCTTAAGAACGTGGGAAATGTCCAACAATTTTATATTTTTTTCTTTTGTCAAAAAATTTAATATTAGAAATTTTTGGAAATGAAAGTTTTAGATTTTTACCTCGTGTTTAAGAACTTTTATTAGACAAAAATTGTTTCTCATATTTTCTTAAAAATTTAAATTTTTGGGTACCATTATATTTATCAAATATTTAGAAGTTTTATACGATGACATGCTCAACTTTCTCAATTCTTAATACGGGTTTTCTGTTGATGCTTTTTCGTGTTTGATACGCTCCCAGCTCTAGGCCACACACACACAAACACTAGACTCTTAACGGGTTTGAAGGACCGACTGACGCCGCCACCAATTGGCAGAATTTAATTTTGTAGCGTGCTTGGGCCACGTTTCTTGTTCACTTTGGTGTACGATCCACTTGACCATTATACACATGAGATTTAATAACAAGTGCTGATGTAATTACTCCGATATGAGAGCTATATATTAAATATATGTACTATATACACTTAGCGAAAAAAAAGGATAACTGTTGTTAAATTAAATTAAGTGCAAGCGACATAAACATAAACACTGCTGAATTTCACAACAAAAGATTCTCTTCTAAGCACATTTTCGCAGTTTCAAAACCAATTGAAGTATCAATTTAATTTAATTTAAATTTAAAAATATTATTTTGCAATCTTTAATCGAAAACTTTTTCAGAGTGTATATGCATACATGCATATGTACATATATGCAAATATGTGCGTATGTGCTCGTCTGTGCTAACAGCCTTGTAAAAATTGCACACTGGGGACAATACGAACATAATGAAATATCCTCCCATACTCATAAAGGACACGGAATATTCTGCTAACGCCACCCCCAACGCTGACAGTCAATTTCAGTGCGTTACCTTTTTGGCGAAAGCAAAAAAAAAAAAATATTTGTACTTTTTTTTCTCGTTTGCATAATTGCTTTTAAATTACCAAGTAAACGAGCTAATGTACAGGCACACACGCACACACACACACACGCACACACTTGCTCGCATAGATAAAGAAAATTAAAAAGCTAAAAAAAGTTGTAGAAATAAACAAGCAAACAAAAAACTAACAGCAGCATTTTCATAATTAAAGGCAACAGAACACCGCAAACACAGAGTCCTGTCTTTAGTTGGTAAAGAGGGGAAGCCCACCTACAAAAATATAAAAAACGTTAAGTATTTCTTTAATAATAACTATTTTGTTCCCAAATTAAGAAATGCTTTCACTTGATTTAGGTATAAAATTATTTCTGTTTTATTTGCGAGTTTACACGAACTTAAATGTCTCGAACTTTATTAAGAAAATTTGTTTAAAAACTTGCGCTTATTTAGACGGACGTACATTGAATGTTTTTATTTACACGTATTTATTTAAATTTATTTTTTTTGTTTTGGTTTATTACAGCTGTGACAACAGCTTTAATAGCTGGTGCAGGGTATTTGTTCTCATTTTATGTACGATCGTGTAAACGCAAAAATATGCACATAGCTATAAAAACTTAACAATGAACAAACAAATGGAATATTATATGCATGGAAATTAGCTCCGTGTAGGCACTGATAAAATGTTGATGTTGTTGTTTTCACTTTGCTGCTGAAACTTGTTTAATAATTCAAATATCAGCTCACACACACACACACGCACACGCACATATACATATGAGCAGGGAGGTGCAGTGGGGCATATTAATTTGCATACGCACGTTGCCATTTTAATTTGCTGTCAAATTTATGTAGAAATTCACCTTTGTCTTCGACAGGTCTGCCAAAACTTGCTGTGCGCACGTGTGTGTGTGTGTTTGTGTGTGTATGTGTGTGTGTGTGTGTGTGTTTGTGTGCTTCTGGTGTGTGTCAAGTTATTTGATTATAGAGCAAGTTTATCTTAAGCGAGGTAAAAAAAATTAAATTTATTTATATTATTTTTATCAATGATTAAACATGTTCTTAAGTTTGCAGACTTCTAAAATGCGTAATTTTTAAAGATGAATTTCGTTTCTTACTTAAGTTTTGAAGTCCAAATTAATGAATCCACTTTCTTAACCAAGCCCCAATATAAACTTAATTTTTTCCCCTTTCACTAAATTTGTTTGTATAATTGAAACTGGCATTGTTTGACAAATATACAAAACTGAATTGAAAGATAGAAAAAGGCCAAACCACAAACACAAGTGTATATGGAATATAAGTTTGAACATTTATATATTTTTATATTATATATTGTATTGTAATCGATATAATTATTACTTTTATTACGTTTTTTTTTTGTTTTTTTTTTGTGCAGCTATAAGCATTTAGATGACAAGGCAGTTTGAATGTTGTGATTGCTTCAATAAATAATGTTTATCATCTGTTTTTGGACGATATTTGTCACAAATCGTTAACCAGTTTTTGAAGCGGACTTGAACCAGTTTTTTTTTTTTTAACTGGGCTTGAATCGGGCTAC